>JAFVLL020033257.1:0-12603 GCA_021397915.2 Tor tambroides | reverse complement strand
TAAATATGGAGACGTCTATATGATACCTTTGTGGGGGCTGAGAATTTGACGTGATACTTGATGTCCAGTATTTAATCCGGTATAGAAATACAACACTGGAGTCACCAACACACGTAAGAGTTCCTGCAGACTGGACGAGGAAAAAACATTTTGAGAAAGTCCAGTTTCAAACTTCTGTTCTGCTCATGACACTGACGTTTGTTTGACAACTGACGTCTATTTGGATGAGAAATTTCAGCTGATTGACCACATGAACTGTAATTCAATCTGGTAAGTATTATCCTTGCAAACACTGTTGCAATAAATTGCTCAAACATTTGCAGCATTCCAAAAATACCAATATATATATACCTATTGTCATATATAGACCATATTGACATGTAGTCTCTGAAGTTGTTAATTTTTGTAAATTGTCTTTTCTATTCCTTTCGCAATTTGTTTTCTCTCTTCATTTCATGATTCTTCTTTCTCTTCCATGTAGGAACTACCACGTGTGGAATGAGGCCTGGATGACTCGGCCAGACCTGCCATCTGGTTTTGGAGGTTGGCAGGCGCTTGATTCCACTCCTCAACTGACCAGCCAGGGCTTCTTCTGCTGCGGCCCCACCTCTGTTGCTGCGATCCGCAGTGGGCAGGTCTTCCTGAAGCATGATGTGCCATTTGTTTTTGCTGAAGTGAGTCAGTTCCTTAATATTCCATCATGAACGTTTTGAAGTTTCTCTCTCTTGTAAACACAAGAAGTGCTATAGTATTGATTCTGTTCTAGGTGAACAATGATAGAGTCTACTGGCAGCAGAGACGTGATGGGACTTTTGGTGTTGTCCACGTTGAGAAAAATGCATTTGGTCACTGCATCAGCACCAAAGCTGTCGGCTCAGACAAACGCTTTGATATCACACACCTCTACAAACATCCATTAGGTGAAAACTCACACATCTCAGTAAGGTAACAGTCACAATTAGGAAATGTCCTTGTTAAATGTCGACTTTATCAACATTTATCAGGTGCGGAGGAAGAGCGCATTGCTTTAGAAACAGCCATTCGTCATGGCTCCAAGCGGTGTACCTACCCATTGCCCTGTGCTGAGGATGTGACTGTTAAAGTGGACCATGTGTGGGCAAGGACGCTGTGCTTTCCATCATTTTGAGGAATAAATGCAACTCACCTCGTACCATCACCCTATACAGTCAAGTGGCAGCCACATACTACACAGGAGTCCATAATGCCTTAGTGAGGAAGAGCAAAATGAACACTGAGATGAAGGCCTGTGAGGGTAAGCCATGATAATCAACCCTGTACTGTAAGAGAAAGATTGCAAATGTTTTAAAAGTATACTTGAATTAATTAATTGTTTATATCTTTTTGTTTTATAGTCCAGACTCTACCGTGGACCCTGCGATATGATGAGTATAAGGACCACCTAGTGGACCAGGTGGCCTTGATGCTCCATCCCTTTGGACACGTGGCTCAGACCAAGCAGATTCTTGCAACCCAGTTCCACTTCAGACTGCGCACACCAGATCTTATTTCTGTGAGTTTAGCAGGTTCTGTCTTTTAAATTCTTCATGGGTTGCTGATGGCCTAGAGGGTAACAATTATAACATTATTGGCAGAAACTGGCCATAGATCATGAATTTTGCTTAAATGTGTAAAATGTTATGATATATAAACTTGTGATATTTTTACCTTTTTAGCCTGTATGTGACGCTGTCGTTGGTCAAGAAGTGCCAGTAAAAATCACATTACAGAATCAATCTAAAGAACGTAATATTCTGTATTGAGGGACTAGGACTGAAGCATGCCAGAATTGTTAGCTATGGGTAAGATTAATTCAACCTGATCTCACAGGAAAATCCACCTATTTTTATTTCTACCATGTGACAATTCTCTCTCTTTCTCAGTGATATTGCAAGCCCGGCCACAGTGAACCTGACAGAGACATTTGTTCCAGTGCGGCATGGCACACATAAAATTCTGGCATCACTTGTGGAATGAGGAATGAGTGCATGGAGTTTCCAACACTACTGTTAAACAGGGGAAAAGTATTTAATTACCTGAAGAGAAGGAATGGCTGTTTATCTGAACTGTAAACTTTGTTTTTTTCATCTTGTTGTGAAAGAAAATCTTTAATTAAAAGCCTTTGAAAACTCAAATATTTGAAAAAATTTCAAAAATTTGACAATACTCAAAAATTTTGGTTTCAAGTTCCGATTCTCTTTATGTCATGTCATAAATAGTAGACACTCAAGTTCTACAGAAACATATTAGCTGAGCTCCCACACATTTTTTTAGGTAATTATGGGCCATTATTTGAAGCATAAACCATAAGATATGTCCACCCTGTCATGGAAATATATATTACTGTTAAATATGTTTTCATTGCAAAATTAAGATCCTTTTCTGAAAGGTATGATGTGATGTCCCTTTCCTAAACAGGGTTATTTGTTTGCTTTTTTTTTTTTTCATAAAAGATTTTATGTAAACCATGTGTTTTTAAAGAAACTTATACAATTTGCACATGTATTTTTTCTTATTTTGAGAAAACTGTGATATTTGGATGCAGTTTTTTGTTTGCATGTCATTGCCCCCACACCTAGCTATTGAACACACTGGACTATATAGATATATGATTGAATTATTATAGTAGAACAACATTTTTAAATTTTATGATTTGACAATATTCTATCATTCAAATTTAATGAGCAGTGCATGGGACATAGCAAAATAACATGCATCCTCTTATACAAATCTAAAAAAAAATCTAGAAAATCTAAAGAGCCAAGTAATACTTTTGTCATGAATATAAAAACAGCCGGTAACATTTTAGAATACTGATCCTTTGTTAATGAATAACTACACAGGAACAAGTCACTAATGCACTATTAACATTGTAGTAACTACTATTATCTAACAAGAAACTCTGATTATTGATTTAGTAAGTAATAGCACTCAGTTGAAACTGGTAGTTCACTGTTAGCTAATCAATTACTACTATTTTTTTTTAAATATATCCTGGAGAACTACTAAGAACTACTGTATACAGATTCATAATTAATGTGAATTATGCATAATGTATAATTAATTCTAAAATGAAGATCATGGTAACCCACTAGTAATGACTCAAGAATTATCAAATCCTTCTAAAGGAAATACTAATTACTTGGATCAGTATTCTAAAGTGAAAAGCATCATAACTCCCTAATATTGACTGACGTCATTGTAAGCTTCTGAGACATATGTAAGGTTTTGGATAGTAATGACTCAAGTGTTACTAAATCCTTCTGAAGAAACTACTAATTATTTGGATCAGTATTCTAAAGTGAAGATCACGGTAACCCACTAGTAACGATTTGTGTTACCAAATCTAGCAAAATGAATTACTAACCAAAACCTTACAAAAACCTCAAAAGTTTACAATGACTTCAGTAATTACTAGGGAGTTATCATGATCTTCACTTTAGAATACTGATCCAAATAATGAGTAATTCCTTTAGAAGGATGTAGTAACACCTGAATAATTACTATCCAATGCTTTACAACACTCTCAAAAGCTTACAATGATTTCAGTCGTTACTAGGGAGTTATCATGATCTTCACTTTAGAATACTGATCCAAATAATTAATAATTCCTTCTGAAGAATTTGATAATACTTGAATCATTAGTGGGTTACCATGACCTTTACTTTAGAATTAATTATACATTATGTATTATTCATATTAATTATGAACCTGTATGCAGTAGTTCTTAGTAGTTCTTAGGGAGGTATGAAAAAATAATAGTTACTGATTAGCTAATAGTGAACTACCACATTTGACTAAGCACTATTACTTACTAATTCATTAATCGGAGTTTCTTGTTAGTTACTAATAGTTACTAGAGTGCTAATATTGCGTTACTCGTGTGTTCTTGTGTAGTTATTCATTAATGATGGAACAGTCTAATATAACACACCCTTTCATAGTCATCTTTATGTTAAGGTATCATCGCAAATGAGTTATGTACAGGACACCAAAAGGCACCCTACAGTGATACTGACCCAGTACTTTAAGATATCTGGACCAACCAAAACTAATATTCAAGAGGGAGTGGGTGAATTGAAAAACATTAATTATGAAAGCTATGCCTATATGTTGCAGTACATTCAAATGATTCAAATGCATAGGTGTATATATGCAGTGGGTTGGCCTATAGGTGTGCGTGCAAGAATATTTATATATAAGCGTAAGCCTCCAATTTTCAGTAATTCACATCCAAATTCATGTCCAAAAACCTGAGACTATATTGAAATTCTGAGTTTCAAAATCGAATTAAAACCTGGAATAAAAATCTATTTTACACTGCAAAATGAATAAGACATTTCATATTTTGCACTTTCAAATGTAAGTAAATGAGTGTCACTCAGATGTCAGTCAGATGTTCTTCCTCTGAACATCTCAAAGCATGCTGGAGAACATGATTATGTATTGGGTTTTATTTTTCAGGTCAGCTTCAGTGCTGCTGTCAGTAAAGAAAGAAAGAAAGAAAGAAAGAAAGAAAGAAAGAGAAAGACAACCAAATACACACTTTTTAAATTCAAATTTTACTCAAATTGTTTTGCTGATCATATCATTTGCAAAAGATATGTATTATGTTTAAACATGAGTATTTAATAAAAATACTTCAACTCCACTTTGAGTATTAAAATGAACAGAAAAATAAAAAAAAATTTAGTTTTATTTATACATATCCAACATACACACCTATAACACAACTCACAGTCCATTCTCTACTGATCAAAAGTCTAGACTTTTACTTTGTAAGATGCACACACACAAACTATTTCATGCTATTAAAGACATGGGAAAATATTTTTTGCAAGACCGTGAAATCACAAGTTTCGTTTATGTATCCATCACAAGCTGATGTGCAAATCTATTGTCTGCTGGAAAAATGCGTGGTGAGCTATAACAAATAAGGTTTTGCACTGGTTTTGTATAAATCACACCCCTCATTGTAATAGGCTTACATTACAGATCTGCATGATGAGAGTATCTGTTCACAGAATCAAGGCCATGAACAACATTATTTTTTTATTACACAGGAACCAGCAATTCTTTTCACTACATGAATTTTTGCTTTTGTAACTCATCATAGTATTACTTAACTATATCAGTTAAGTACCTGGCTGGACACAACCTGGTCTCAACATGTCCTTCTGTCACAATCTGGTCTCAACAAGCCATTCCTCTAAACAGTATCTGTTGACAACAGAACCTGTTATACCTGAACAATAAACATATATTTTGCACGAAGTGACTCAAAAATGGGTGAATATTTAAAAACAAAGATGCATACAGAGGAAGATGTAAATCTTCACATGAATTATATAATTACTAATTACACTAAGTAAGACTAGTACACACCCAGGGGATTAAGACTTACTATGCAAACCTGAAATGCATGTGGTGATGATGGCTCATATGTCCAGTTAGCAGTTCAAGAGGATTGAAGCTGCTCTACTGCCCTAATTATTGCCACGTATAACACTGTCTCACCAAATGTGTCACATACAATTATTACTGTTGCTATGCATTTTTTTAAAAAAATATTTTTGATCTGATCTGATAATGATCTGATTTGCTCTGTTTTGAGTGCAGTACATCTGCATGAAGCTTTTCAATCGTCTCTCCTCAATCAGGTTATTGCCAACAAAGACTGTGGTGTGCTGGTGGGTAACTGGTCAAACTGCTATGGAGATGGAACTGCTCCGACATCCTGGTGCAGCAGCAGTGCCATCCTGAAGCAATACTACAAATGTGGAGGAATACCTGTCAAATATGGACAGAGCTTGGCCTTTGCTGGAGTCACCAACACACGTAAGAGTTCCTGCAGACTGGACGAGGAGAAAGTTTTGAGAAGTTGACTGTAGATATAATGCACTTACAATCTTCTTCTCTTTATCGTAGTGTTGAGGTGTTTGGGTATTCCCGCTCGTCCAGTTTCAAACTTCTGTTCTGCTCATGACACTGACGTTTGTTTGACAACTGATGTCTATTTGGATGAGAAATTCCAGCTGATCGATCACATGAACCGTGATTCAATCTGGTAAGCATCACCATTTGTGATATCAAAAAGAGTTCCTGTGAACAGCCACGAAGTGTTTCTATTTCTTTCTTCTTCTCTTCCATGTAGGAACTACCACGTGTGGAATGAGGCCTGGATGACTCGGCCAGACCTGCCATCTGGTTTCGGAGGTTGGCAGGTGCTTGATTCCACTCCTCAACTGACCAGCCAGGGCTTCTTCCACTGCGGCCCCACCTCTGTTGCTGCAATCCGTAGTGGACAGACCTTCCTGAAGCATGATGTGCCCTTCCTTTTTGCTGAAGTATGTTAATTCCTTTGACCATTCTATCATACAGAGATTAACATATAAGTCAACTTATGATTCCTGTTTGTCTCTTTGTGTTCTAGGTGAATAATGATAAAGTTTACTGGCAGCGGAAATGTGATGGCACATTTGGTGTTGTCCACACTGAGAAGGATGTAGTAGGTCACTGCATCAGCACCAAGGCTGTCGGCTCAGATCAACGTATAGACATCACAAACCTCTACAAACACCCACTTGGTAAAAACCACATGCATTTCCATCTATTCCAGCACTCAACACTTTGAACCATGGTGCTTATACTAATGATGAATGTTGGTGTTTCTCCTGTGATTCATCCCCATGTATATTTTACTCTTTCTTTTATTGAACAGGTTCTTCTGAGAAGTGCACTGCTTTGGAAACAGCCCTTCGTCATGGCTTAAGAAGAAGCACATACACACTGCCCTGTGCTGAGGATGTTGTCTGTGAAGTCAACCTGAAAGGGGATGGACCATGTGTGGGCAGAGAAGCTGTGCTTTGCATCAATCTAAGAAACACTTGCAGCTCAGCTCGTAGTGTCACCCTCTACAGCCAGGCTGCAGCCATGTACTACACCGGAGTCAGGAAGACCTTCCTGAAGAGAGACCACTCATGCATTGAGCTCAAGCCCTCTGAATGTGAGAAATTATAAAGTCTAAAATCAAAGCGTTGCAATACATGAGACTACACAGTAGGTACAATGTAGCCTATGGGTAAAGAGACTTGAGTATTCATTTAACATTTGTTTGTCACTTTTCCCCACAATAGGCAGACCTGTGGAATGGACCCTGAGTTATGACGAGTATAAGGAGCACCTGGTGGATCACTCCTCAATCATGCTCAACGTCTTTGGACATGTGACTCAGACTAAGCAGGTTCTGGCCACCCAGTACAGCTTCAGACTGCGCACACCAGACCTTGTTATCGCTGTGAGTTCAAAGTTATGCTTCAACTGATAAATCTTTTGATCGTTTGAAATCATTTCATGCTAAATTGTCTTCTATGTGGTTATTTTCAGCCTGTATGTGACGCTGTTGTGGGTCAAGAAGTGCCAGTCAAAATCACTTTCCAGAATCCACTGTCTTGTGTCCTGAAGAACTCTGTATTCCGCTTTGTGGGACTTGGTCTGCAGCATGCCAGAGTTGTCAACTATGGGTAAAATTAATTTAATTATTATTTTTTTAATTAAATAATAAATGTCACATTATTATGTTTAATTTTCACTTAATTGTATAAATTATGATTGCTCAACTCAAACTGTGATTATTTAATCCAAAAAAGTAAAATGTAATAACCACAGTAGTATTAAATAATCTGTCTGTCTTTCTTTCACAGTGACATTGCAGGGCATGCCACGGTGTGCCTGACGGAGAAGTTTATTCCCAAGTGTCACGGCCCACATAAACTTGTAGCATCATTTGATTGTCCTCAGCTCACTCAGGTGCATGGATTCACCAACATTGTTGTCAAACAGCACTGTTAAGCCAAACAAATAACCAAAACAGAGGAACACTTTATTGCATGTCACAACCGATCGTACGACTGGTAGATCTTTAATACTGTCCAATAGATCCGGAAAATAACAGCAAATAAGTACAAAAATGCATTACATTTCTCCAGTTTTTGTACTGTATTTTTCTGCTTTCAGTAGCTACTGAGACAGTGATAAAGAAAAATACATCACGCCTGAGTCTGTTAACAGGATCTTTAACAGAGGTCAGAGATACTGAAGATGAGTAAAGAGGAGAAAATACTGCAGAGCAGAGAAGCAATAGCTCACTGCTCACGTATGGTTCTAAAAATAGTAAGAAATATATAAATATTGAATTGAGGGGTGGGGTTATATTAATGTGAATGAAAGGAACTGCCTTGGAGAAAAGTCTCTTACCTCCATAAAGTGCGGCTTTACTTTGTTTCACAGCAGCAGTAACCAAGGAGCGCGGTTTATAAGCGCTAATTGCTGTCAAGGAGAGGAATTTATGCCTTTCATTCAGACCCTGCTGTTTTTGTTTCATGCATATGATTACGAGCAAAAATTTGAATGAATTTTTCATTTAAATTAAAAACAACTGCTGGCAACACGTGTTTGACTGGATTAAAATTTCTGGTGTGGTTGCCCCACTTCAATGGCTACAGATATTTCTGTTTAAGACCAATTTGTTTGCCAAATAGCCAATAAATATATTTGCTTAAAAAATATCAGTATCAGAATCAGCCAGTTTGCTAAAGAAAAAGAAAATCTGATTCTGAATCGGCTATGATCGGTGCACCACTAATTAAAATACTAAAAAAAAGGCCTCAAATTGGAAGTAGAATCTGGGATGTCTTTTTCTCTGAATTCTTCAATAGGTAGATCAGGGTAGGTAGGTCATGGATCTCGGGCTTAAAAAGGTTGGGGACCACTGCTATAGAAGAATAAAACGTCATCAGCATGCTCTAGTGGTAAACAAAATGCACGGAATCACAGTTTGGCAGTTGTAGTTTTTATGTGTGCTGAAAAAAAGTGGAAGTGGTGAAAGAGGAATGAGTAAGAGCTTGAGGTAAACAGTTTTATGTTTTAGCGCCATGTCGCGTTGATTTCATGTTACATTTTTATTGGCTGTTCAGTAAAAACGTGGGTTGTAGCAACACTGTACGATGAGCATGCTGAATTTCTGACACTGTAAGAAAATTATCGTAGGCTATCTTTGGTCGCAAGACCATGACAAGGCCGTCTTTAAACCCCTCTCACTGTACAACATAGGAGCACTGTTTCACTCACAGAAATTGCCACGATTGTTTCACGATGCCAATCTTTCGTCTGGGACAGCCGAAAATCATGCAGTGTGTTTCGGGCTTAGTGTGGTCCAAAAATCTACAAAGAAAATCTGATACTCAAAGTCTCATTAAAACCTGAAAAAAGAAAAATATTATGTTGTAAAATGAGTAATTTCACATTGATAAAAGTAAGGGTTGCTGTCTGATGGGAAAATATTAGTCTCTTTTGAGTAAGACCATGGTCAAATCACACACTGAAAAAAAAAAAAAGTTATACAGAAACAAGAAATTTATAGAGAATTTCACAAATAGTTACAAAGAATTAGCAAATAACACATTTTTAAAGTAGAAAGACTGATTTTTTTTTTTTTTTTTTTTTAGGAAAACATACTCCAATAATACATTGAAGTATTTATATTCATGTATCCATCACAAGATGGTGTGCAAATCCATTGTCTGTTTGGAAAACGCCTGGTGAGTTTTAATAAATATAGGCCTACTACTTGTTCTCCATCAAGCACACTGGTTTTGAACAAATCACAACCCTCATTGTAGTGGGCTTACATTACAGATCTGTATGAGATGAGTATCTGTTCACAGAAATGAATCTATCGACAGCATCACTTCATTACACAGGAAGCAGAAATTCCTTTCACTGCACGTCTTTTTACTTATATATGGCTTTTAGTATTACTTCTACACAAACAATTATTTAAGTAGGCCTACTAGTAGATTTACCTGGATACATTTTTTTATTGGTTTCATAACATGTCCTTCTGAAGTCATTCCTCTCAACAGTATCTGCTGACAACAGAACCTGTTATACTTGTTCACAACAATATAGCTAATGAACATTTTTTTTTACATGAGGTGACTTAAAAATGAGTGCATAATTACAGTGAAAACGAAGATGCTGACAGAGCAAGATATGACACTATACATGAATTATACAATTATCTATTACACTAAGCAGGACTAGTACACACCCAGTGCATTAATACTTAATATGCAAACCTGGAATGCATATGGTGAAGATGGCTCATATGTCCAGTTAGCAGTCCAAGAGGAGTGAAGCTGCTCTACTGCCCTAATTTATGACATGCATAACACTGTCTCACCAAATGTGTCACATTTCATTTTTATTGTTGCTATGCATTTTGTTAAATATTTGAAACTCAGAAACTGCATGCCAGTTTCAAAGCAATGTACTGTATGTGCCCTAAAAAATAAGGTGCACTAGTAAAAACTAGGCTATAACTGTTTTGCAAAATAAATATTTTAAAACTTGCAGATGTTTATGTATTTGCAATCAAAGAGTTTATTTTCCAACAACATCATGTCTGTTTTAACCTAAATGTATTTAATTAAAAAAATAAAAAAGACAACTAGAATTAATTTAGCTTTGGTTCTGTAATCAATGTCACAAACTTAAAAGTAACTATACAACTGACAGTTCAATTTCATTTAATTTCCATGAAACACATGAGTGAGAATGTTAATTAAGCAGGAAATTAAGCAGGCAAATACTTAAACTGGTAATCACATTCTCTCTTTATATATACAGAAATAATAAATTACTTGCATTCAAATGTAATGCTTTTTTAACTTTTTTTTTTTTTTTTTTTTACAATAAAATGTTATGGGATATATGTAGGTATATTATATGGGAATTAAACCAGTGACCTTGCCATGACTACTTTGGTATTGGTATTTTGTCATCATTATAAATAAGCATTTTCTCCTTACTCAATGTAATTTCTCAATTACATCTCTATCATTCCACAACAATTAGGCTAACACATTAATATGACTTAATTCCCTGAAACAGATCATTCAAATAAACAGATGTCACTCACCCAAAATCCTTTCTTCTTGCTCACAGAAGATGCGGATGGGGTGGAGATGAACATGAAGTATATATACATCCAGGGCTGCAGTGGAAAGTTGAGCTTGTTAAAGCAGGACTTACTGTTCACTTGCTTCAGTAAATCAACTTCTCACTGCTGTTACTTGTTACCAACAAGGACAAGGACTAAAAACATGTAAGTAATCAACTTCGATATTATTTCATGCCTGTTATCTGGTTTTACTTTGCACATATTCATTGCTTTTATGGACATTTAATAACTCACAAGAAAACAGTTAACATTACTTAACCTTGCTGTCTAATAAATGTAGCTTGAGAAAAAAGCTCTAGAAACCTGATTGAATTTGAATGCTCATGGATTTAAAGGCTGGGATATTCAGGGGAAAAGCTAAATTATTAATGATCCACCTGAACTTGTGTATGGCCAAACAATGATAATGTTGTATCTTTTATTATTTTTCATCTTTCAAAGTCTTCTTTCCTTTTTGCACAGGATGCCTTTTGTCAACAACCCATACAAAAACCTCTGCACTGTCGGCCGTTTCCCAGGTATTAAACTGCAGGCAGAGAACAGCTGGAAAGGAGCATGCTATGCACCGGTTTACACTAAACCATGCGCAAACCCTTGTGCTAACACTTGCACAAACCTATCTGTAAACCCATGGGCAAATGTTTACGTGAACCCATATGTAAACCCATGCGTTAACCCTTGCACTACTCCATATGCTACTACATACGCTACTCCAAGTGTTACTCCTTGCGCTACTCCATATGCTACTCCTTGCACTACTCCATGTGCTACACCATACACAAGCCACGGCTTTGTCACTCCATGCCGTGATTATGAGACTAAAGAAGTCGTCATCAAGGAATGCGTGGATGATTGCACAAGCAAGCGAGTTTGTGAAGGCAATGGTAAGAGTCAAAGATCTTTGTCCTGCAATGCATGATGGAAATTATTCTTACTCATAATAACTCAGTGAATGATCTGTTTGATAAATAATTACCTGTTTTCTGCTTTTTTCATTTTCTCAGATGCTCTCCTCCGGGTGTGTAAAGTTGACCTTCTCAAATGCAGGACTGGACAGAATCGTCAGGAGCATCACACACATTGTTTCCTTGATGATCGTCTCATCATCCGCAGAGGACAGTGTTTCAATATGTGGCTTGATCTGTGCCGTCCTTTTAATCCCAGTTGTGACAAGCTTCACCTGGAGCTCAAACTAGGTTAGTTTCTATATGACCCATGATAATAGAGGACATGCAGATACAGTATGTAGAGGAGGAACATGTGAGGAGCTGAACCAGCATTTCCATCTTCACTGGAATCTCTTGTTCTTCTGTGTGTTTTACAGGTCACATCCCATCCATCCGGGATGGCACTTATGTGATCATTCCAATAGTGGAAGAATTCAAGAAAGACTGCTGGGGGGCAAAGATTGTGGAACAAGGACAAAACCGAATCAAACTGTGTGTGCACTCTCTTCCGACTGCTTGTGCTGGACGATACCAGCTCAGTGTCGTGACACACTGTCCAGGAGGCAGATTCACTTTACCTTGTGTTCCTGAAAATGACATTTACATGCTGTTCAA
>JAFVLL020033256.1:0-34811 GCA_021397915.2 Tor tambroides | reverse complement strand
TAAAAAGTTGTGAAAGTCAATAAACTGTTGTATTTAGTAAAAAAAAAAAAACTATTATTTACAGATTGTCTGATTTTCAATTTAATGAATCATTCAGTTAGAATAATAACATGGCTGTTACCAATCAAATAAAATCATTATCAACAAAATCTATTTGCAGTGCAGAGGTGACACAGAAGCATCAGAAGTGTTTTTAAAATATTTACACTACATTTACAGTTGCATAAATAATGCTATGATATTTATTTTATACTGTATTTAAATATGAAATGATTTATATAAAGTCACTGTCTTAATGAGTGAATTGAGTGAATCATTCATTCAAACGGCAAAAGAAACGAAGCAAGTGACTCTCTTTATGAATGGGTGATTGAAACATTAATCAAACTGATTTGTTCAGAATGTTGATTCATTCAGTAATTAATCACCACTGTGTGTTGCTTGGAGACCCGGCCCTGCTGTAATTTCATTTCAAACTTTTTGCAACATAAAGGAAAAACAAACAATACTGACAATATTTCTGAAACTTGACTTGGATTGTTGAAATAACTGCATATGTGAAAGTATAATATCAGGTTCCAAATGAAAAACTTGTCAACTGCACAATGACTAATTGGATTCTCATTAGCATAAGTTATGTTTGTAAAAGTGGCTCATTGTGGTTGTGCTTGAGAGAGAGATTCCACAGAGTGTTGCAAGTCAACGTTAGCGGTAAAAACATGCGCCGAGTTAGAGAAGTATGGAGCTAATTAAACAGGGTAATTGCATTTGGAGGAAACAGACGTAATGTGTTAAAAACAACAACAGCAAAAAATCCTCTTCGGGCCACTGAAACAGGAAGTGCATCTCTCTGTGTCTAACAGTTGTGACAGTTATCATTTTGTGAGAGAAAAAGTAGTTACTGTCTATAAAGGAGCTCTTATCATGTACAACACATGGATGTGCGTAAGAGACATCCATGTGTTGAGAAGTTTCAGGAGGTCTTTGATGTGTTTAATCCAAGAGCAACTAAAGGAGATGGGAAAGAAAATAAATGCTTTTATGTAGTCAAACGCGTGTCTAGGATTAGAAACACTGAGTGGTCCTCCTGAGGTTCTGTAAACGCACAGTATGACCACAGATTTATTATGCTTAAAACATGCCGGTTTCAAAGGGTGTTGATCTGTTTAAGCCACTTTTGTTGAAACATTTCTATTCATTTATTTCATTTCACATTGATTCTGCTAAAGGAATAGTTCATCTCAGAAAATCATTATTTATTCACTCTCGTGTCATTCTAATCCTGTGTGCCTTTCTTCTATAAAACACAAAAGAAGAGCTCCTCTTATCCAAACAATGACAAGGAAGGAGGACAGACACTAAGAAGCTTCTTGTGCTTTCCAAGTCTGCCCTTATGAAAAAGAAGTGTTCTTAATTGTATTGAATGTGCATTTGTAGTGTATGTCAAATCTTATGTTTTTAAAAACGTATGAGGGAGAAAGAAAATCCAACAGTCCTTAGTGCATCATGGTTCACATAATACATACCAAAATGTATTTTTATCATTCCCCATATGAGTTCAGCACAATACACATCGGAGAACAACAAAAGAACATAACCTTATAACATATAACATTAAATTGGAAAATACTGTGGAACTGCACGCATTGTGAGGCTTGAGAGTCCTGTGAAAATAACACATCTAGAAAATACGATGGTTTAAACCATATTTGTGCTATTCTAAAACATGTATTTTTTTTTTTTTACAATTTTCACAACAATAAATACAAGTATAAGTACAAGTATTTAATTTATCAACAAAAGTGCTGACGAACATCTTCTGTCTGCTAAAGTCTTCACAACTTCTTGTGATAAACGTTGGTGAGAACATGATATAGATATTGAATTGATTCAACCCATTTTTTTTATTTTTTTTTTTTACAGGGGAACTGTTATGCATTTTTTATTTACAAGATGTCTTTGAAGTTTTAGCTCAAATTATCCCACAGATCATTTATTATACCATTTTGAATAGAAGCAAAAACACGCTGTTTCCGTGTGTTCGTCTTTAAATGCAAATGAGCTGCTGATCCCCACCCCCTTTTCCAGGATAGGGCTGTTCCTTTACAGCTGGTGATTCAGATACACAGTTAAAATAAAACATAGGTTTTGATTAGCATGTCTATGGCACAGAAAATCAATTTAGATGCTTTTAGCCATATCAGTTTAAACGTCTGATATATGGTTTTCTGAACGCACACATCCAAAGCACCTGCACAGAAAGCGGCTGCAACACGGCATATAACTAATAAACTAAAAAAAAGGAGTGGGTGGATTTTTATCATTATAGGGCTGTTGTGTACACACACTGCCAAGACACATTATGTCCAAACACCATGTAAAAGTGAATTTTGGATTGTTTGTCCCCTTTAAGTTGAGGGGACAAATAGGCCTATTCTAGTTAAGTGAACTTACAAACTAGTTGAGGCAGTGTAAACTTAAAATGTTAAGCTGTGGACACTGTAATTTGTCCAAAAAACAACAACAACAACAACAACAAAAACTAACATTTACAGTGTACTTGCAATTAATGCAATATTAATGAAATACAAGGAAAATTAAGTGTTCTTAAAGAGAGACACAATGTTTCTAAACACACTTAAGTACACTTTTAAAAAACATATTTTGTAATAATATCAAATGAAAAGTTTTAAATCATTTTGTTTAATAATCTTTTGTCCTGCTTTATAGAAGTATGGTTATTTTATTTTATTGTGTTAACTAACATACTAAGGCACACGTAAAATACTCTGTAAAATTATATTTATAACTGTAGCGTGTCATTCGGTATTACATTTAACATTTTTAATGTAATATTGAATATTTTATTATTTTAATAATCTGCAACTTCATTATTACAAATGAGTAATTACAAATATATTTAAATACATGACATACAAGTTTCAATAGAAATTACATTAAAGTATATTTTAGTTTACCATAAATGTTTTTCAGTATATTCAGCAGTACCTTCGTCAGAAAGCACTCTAAAGTTAATATACTTGCATTTAACATAAATTTAAACTCTAATACAATTTCATTTAATAGTACTCAAATCTCATTCATACATGCACATATAGAACTTGCCATATTGTATTTGCTTGATACCAACTTTATTTGGTTTCACTGATGTGAAACCTGATGCAACACTACTTGACATTCTTGGGTGAAAGTTTGAGAGCTATGGTGGAGGTGAACATTTCAACTTCAATTTCAGACAGTTTGTCGCATAAAGTTACTGTATGCACAGACATTCTTCAAGATTTCAAGATGGTTTTGACATCTTTGATGTCAGTGTGAGCATTTTGAGCAAGCCTTCTGTTCGCTGTCCATTTCAACACCTCCATCTGTGTTTTTCACTGTGGCACAAAAAAACAAATGTTCTTGCACTGACACAAAAAGAGGGTGTTGATAAATACACTTATCTTCTCATTTGCAAATTAAATGGCAGTTGCCCTTCGCTGAGTAATTTCGTTCCAGCTGGGTACAGACGCCGCATCCCTCTCCATAGCAGACAGACAATTTCATTAGTTTTCCAATGCCACCAGCTGTAAATTCAAACTCGAGAGCAGCTACACAGATAGGCCTCAGGCAGCCGCAAGCATCCCTCATTCTATAATCCACGCCACGGCCATTTCATTCACAATCAAACTTGTGTTCAGACGGAAAGTGGAATTACAGGATTGTGTCTTATGTGATGATGGAATTGTTCCTTTTGTAATCAGGCAGCTTTATATTATTCATCAGTCAGCAGTCTTTGACAACACTTTATTTTGATAGACCACTTTGGACATTCTAGTAACTACAGTATAAGTAGCTTTGCAACTACATGTCATCTAGCAGTGGACTATCAAAATAAGGTTTTACCATGCAGTTTTCAAAGTATTTCTACAATGTAAAGAGTGGCAACCTGCAATGGTAACACTTTGGTAAAGGAACCAATTCTCACTATTAAATAAATTGCTATTAGCATGCCTGTAATTAACATATTGGCTGGTTATTAGTACTTATAAAGCACAATGTCACGGATCTGTTTGTATTTCCTTCTATCACGACGCATGCCCGCACCTGATACCACCTAATCACTAATGGAACGCACCTGCACACCATCAGCACCTCATCACCAAGCACCTTAAAAGCTCACACCTCATATCAGTCAGACGTCTGGTCTTGTTAATGCCAAATGTTTATAGAAAGTGGTTTCATGAAGAGGACTAACTCCAAGCTATCTAAACGACTTACCCAATTACCTACCTGAATGTTTACTTACCTCCTGTCTTGTTTCCAACGTAGTATTCTCCTGTCTCCTCCAGCGATCTCCAGCTGTATCTCCAGTCTACTCACGAGGTGTGAGCTTTCATCCACTCCACGAGTTCCTGGCTAGGTAAATAACAATTATCCATCATCAAGTCTTCACCTCAAGTATCCATTAAAAGTCTCTACTTACCATCTGTTGCAATACTGTTCAAATAAACTACCTTTAGTTCACTAACCCTCTGTGTGAGTTCTACTTCCGTAACACACATATTCTGCATGATCATATTCTACATCCCTAATCCTACCCAATAACTAAACTTAACAAATACCTCACTAACTATTAATAAGCAGCAAATTAGGAGTTTGAGGCAAAAGTCATAGTTAATGGTAAGAATTGGACCTTAAAATAAAGTGACCCCTGCAATTATCTATAATTAATATAAACATCAGCGACGTAAATTAATATTTTTGCAAAAAAACAGTTGATGTAGATGTTATCCCCCCACTACTGTTACACCAAATTTATTACTTAGTCTTGCTTGCCTTGCCCTATTAAAAGACATTAAAAAATAATAATTAAAACATTAAAATAATACAAAAAAAAAAAAAAAATCTGGAACAAAAAAGTGGAATACCAGTTTGTTTGTTTTGCTATATTACTGCAAAAAAAAAAAAAAAAAAAAAAATGCATTCATACTTGG
The DNA here is from genome assembly GCA_021397915.2 of Tor tambroides. Lineage (NCBI taxonomy): Eukaryota > Metazoa > Chordata > Actinopteri > Cypriniformes > Cyprinidae > Tor > Tor tambroides. The sequence goes on along the minus strand of JAFVLL020033256.1, from coordinate 29,814 downwards.
AGCATTAAACAAATTGAATAACACTCAATAGCTATGTACTGTACCACTCAGTACTTATTGAGTTCTGCACAGACAAATCCTCTCATTACAAAAAAAAACTAAAAAAAACATAATTTTAGTAAGAGGTTCATTGTGGAGTGCAGCCAGCTTTCATAATTATAACGGAAGTATATTCGCAAGAGTGCAAAACTCCGTGAACTCACTGATGTGATGACAGCTCCATTCAATGTAATGGGAGCACTTTTTGCATGCTTTAAAACCCATTCACAATTAGAATACAAGTTTGTTTTTCATGCTACTAAGAGAACCATCTGTCATTTACACAATACAAATTGTCAGGAGTATCAACTTCATTTAAATGACACAAACATAGTCACACTGCCTAATATTTGTGCTGCCTTTGAGCCTAAATTATAATAAAAATGTTAATATTCAGCATGACACGGGCCACAAAATTAATGCAGACAGGCTGGATGTGGCCCACGGGCCACCTGTTGACTACTACAGCACTACGCCATACCAACCAATGCCTACCGTAAGTGTGCGCCCACGACAAAGAGCTTGAAACCCCAGGGCAAGGTCTCAGATTAACCCTCTGTACACATAACTCCCCTAGTGGGGAAGGAAGGGGGAGCAAATGTCTGCTCCTACACTGAACCCGAGTTGCCAACCCTCTAAAGCAGTGGTTTTCAATCCTGTTCCTGGGGACCCACAGCTCTGCACATTTTGCATGTCTCCCTTATCTGACACACTCATTTGAGTTCATGGAGCTCTTTCTTAATGAGCTGATGATCTGAATCAGGTGTGTAAATTAGGGAGACATGCAAAATGTGCAGAGCTGTGGGTCTCCAGGAACAAGTTTGAAAACCACTGCTCTAAAGGAGTACACTATACCCCAGAAATAACTTCCACAAAGAACCAACCCGTAGCCCAAAGAGGATGATGGCTGATGCAATGGGGAGTGAGAAGCAACCCAGCCTCTGAAGTGGGACACACCCATCTTCCTTGCTGTATTCCACAGTGCTGTACAGAGGAAATATCACTCTGTACTAAGCATATAAAAGAAATGTGTACGCAAATTGTGGTATCGCCCATATTCTTATAGTAGTGAATAGCTAAAGAAGTGGGACACAAGAATCGGAGTGCCCATCTTCTTTATTTGTATTTAATTCCTGTGACGAGTGGGGCAGGGCCAAGAGCCATGGGAGCAGAGCAAGGCTGGTGGAGTAAATGATAATGAGTGACACCTGCGCAACTCACTGGTCTAGAAACCCATGGAGGAGCTCCGAAAGGATAAAAAGAGGAATGACGACAGTGCAAGATGAGGGAGGACCAGGCCTGGTCTATTTATGTTGTTTTATTTTATGTTTGTGTGGCAGTCATCCGTGACTATGCCTCTTACTTTTGTTGTTGTTGGGAAAGGGAAAGACCTGTCCCAAGCTCATCAGCCAATTACATCTGCGAACCCCACATATGCAGACAACACGGTGCTTCGGCAGCCGCAGGTCCAGCACCGCAGGGAGCAGACGCCTGGCTCCCATTCCCCAAAAACAGAGCCAGGAAGTAGCGGATCTGACCATGCTTGCTCCGCTCCGAGGCACATCATTCACAACTCATGAGTGAAGTTGGGTGTGATGAACCTCTTGCATGTTGGAACACACTTTCTAAACCCACTCATGCTTTTTCTCCAGCACACGTTCCACACAGACAAACAGTTCCTGAAGACAACGAGGCTGAAGACGTGTTCTCTAGGCGCTCCTTTTATTATCAGTGCGACTGTGACAATTACCATCACGTAGTGGCCAATCGAGATTGGCATGTAGTACTTGTGCTTCAGACACCGGTCATGCCAGAGGAATTCCTCAAAGTGTCAATTATCATGATACAGTGCGAGTTCCACTTTGGAAGGAAAATATGATCTAACAACATGTACTTACTATATGGTTAGGTTTTGGTTTATGGTTACTGTGTGTAATTTTCTGTTATTACTATATAAGTACATGTGACAAGTAACAAGGGCACTGTAAAATAAAGTGTTATCTAATTTTGCTAACTGTGTACAGTCTAAAAAAGAAGTGTACTTAAAGGGTTACTCCACCCCAAAATGAAAATTTTGTCATTAATCACTTACCCCCATGTCGTTCCAAACCCGTAAAAGCTTAGTTTATCTTCGGAACACAATTTAAGATATTTTGGATGAAAACCGAGAGGCTTGTGACTGTCCCATTGACTGCCAAGTAAATAATACTGTCAAGGCCCAGAAAAGTATGAAAGACATCGTCAAAATAGTCTATCTGCCATCAGTGGTTCAATCTGAATTTTATGAAGTGACAAGAATATTTTTTGTACGCAAAGAAAATAAAAATAACGACTTTATTCAACCATTCGTCTCCTCCTGTGTCAGCCACACCACACGGATATGCTGTTTTCGTTAAAATCAAAGAATAAATAAACGCAGAAAACATATTTTCATTTTGGGGTGGAGTAACCCTTTAATTGTCCTGAATATGTACTTGTAGTGAACTTCACATCTTAAAAGCTTAGTGGAAATCAAAATTACAGAACAATTTATGAACACTTGATTTTTTCAGAAATAATGTAATCTTCATTGTTCAAAATTTGAAGGAATTTTAGTTGTGGCTATACTATGCTAGTAGACCAGTGTTTTACAAAATAACCAAGACACTTCTTTTGTGGAAAACACTGTGATCAAAATACAAAGATTACATTACAAAAAAATTCTGAAGGTTACAGCAGTCAAAAATTAGTAGTGTACAGGCCATTTCTTTGAATGACTTCAGCACATCTGCAGCCACAGGACATTACTAGTTTCTTAGACTGCGCTGGTGTGATCTTGGTCCACTCTTCTTCCAGTCTCTTTCACAGTTTGGTGACTGTAGTGGGTTTCTTAGCCATACCTTGTGACAGGATAGCCTCCCTGTGTGACAGGGTGCATTTTCCTGCATGAAAATTGCTGGCTGATCAGGTGATGAACACAAGGAAGGAACCACATGCTGCGCAGGAGGTTCTGATAAACATGCATTCTAAATTCACTCTGCCATGTATCTGTATAAGAGGCCTAATTCCTGCTGCAGAAAACATCCGCCAAACCATGACACTTCCTCCTCCACCTTTCATTGACTTCTTTACACACTTTGGTTCAGTCTTTCCCCAGTTTGACGATGAACATACTGTTTCCCATTTGACCCAAATAAATTAAACTTGCTTTCATCACTGAAGTGAAATTTGGAACAGTTTTCCTCTGTCCACACAGCATGCTCCTCAGCAAAATTTAGTCTAGCTTTTTGATTATTTCTGCTGATGAGACGTTTGGTCACTGCAGAGTGGTCTTTCAGTCCAGAACCTTTTAAATGTTGAGACACTGTATGCCGAGACAGATCCTTACTCTGTTCAGCGCTAAACTGGTAAGCAATTCCAGCTGCAGTGTTGAACCAATTGCCCACTGAGATTCTCCTTATTATCCTGTCCTCTTGTGCATTTGTCTTTTGTGGACGACCAGCCTTTTAGGGGGACTTTAATGAGTTAGTGACTTTGAAAAGATGCAATATTCTAGAAATCACAGATTTGGAACAACTACATTTTCTTGTTATGGCTGCTATTGGCCCTCATCTGGACAACCTGCTGTCGGAAGGTTTTAGTCACTTTAGAACAGCTCACCATCTTGCAATCTCAGTGAAATTTAGAGAAATGCTGCCAGTTAAATAGGGTTTACCTTTAAAATTTAATTAAAAATTAAGGAAATTAGCACAAGGTGCCAGATGTAACAGCGATAACTGGGAGGTGTCTGTAAGTTGTTCTCTAATTTTGATCTCAACCGTATACTACATAGTACTGTAGATAGTACTAAAATGAAAGGCTCCTTAAATGTACTTTTAAAAAGTGCACTTTGTAATGATGTCAAATTAAATGTTTTACTTTATTGTATATTTTATGTTTCTGGTAGCACTATAGATTAGGGAGCACATTCACTAAGGGCCAGTTTTACTAACAGCTTGCGTCAGCTCAAACCACCTTTTGGTGTTAAAATAATACTGCCAGGATTTACTAAAGATGTGCAGTGATGAATTAGCGCTAAAAAAGGCATGGACACAGTTATTTTTGCTCCTGACCTTTTTGAATATGCATTTGTAGGAGTTTCCCTTTCAGACGCAAAATTTATGGGAGGAGAGTATAAAAATGAATCATACAACGAGATTTACTAGTTTGCACTCATCAGATTACTGGTATTTGCGCCATTATTTAACGCCCAAAAAAGCATGTCTTAAACTATTTTGCAATTGAAATGGCTGCAATTATTGTTGCTAGAAGGAGGCACTGCAGAGAACAGAGTGTGCATGGTAGAAGGGAAAGGATTTTTTCCACACTTATTAATTTATTTGGAATACCAGAGGAACACATTATCCGAACATATCATTTGCCAAGCCATGTTATTTTTTATTTGCTTCAGGAAATAAAAGACGACTTGGAAACCTCAACTAGAAGTCACGCAATACCAGGTCTATCAAAACTTCTTGCAACCCTTCATTTTTTGGCCTCCGGTTCTTTTCAATGTTCTGTGGCTTCATTATTTCTTTATTCTTTATTTGCAACTAATTTGCTCTGTGCTTGGTATATTGCACTTGTTGATATGTAAATGAGATGTTGCGTTTGTGTTCTTTAATTTGCGCGTTGTTAGCAAATCACCCGCAGAAATTTTCACGCCCATCAGTGCTGTTTTGGAACTGTGCTCTCGCGCTAATTTGCCCTTTTTAGTAAAACTGGCCCTAAGTGTTTTTCCTCAGTTAACTCCTAATTTCCTGCTTATTGTTAGGGAGGAAAGTAGGTGTTGTAGTTGTTATATTTACTTATGGTGTTTGATTAAGGGATGGTCATGCAGAATAAGGCATTAATATGTTATTTATAAGTACTAATAAACAGACAGTATGTTAATATGCATGCTAATAAGCAACTAGTTAATAGTGAACAGTGTTCCCTAATCTAAAGTGTTACCATGTTTTATTTTGTTGTTCCTTAAAAGAAATACAGTTTTAGTTATATTATATTTAATTGTTTTTTATTTATTAAGTATGGATTGTTAAATAAAATAATATTTTTCTTGCTTCATCCACCAAGAGGCACAGGAGCGACCGACACTACAGACTTCTGCCTTGTTAATACATTCACCTCCCATACTGGCTTCCATATGAAAGATACTGTCTTAGAATTCAAACAAAATTAGGTATTTTAGACAGTATAACATGCTGCCTACCTACTGGCCTCCAGCTGCATCTGTGGTAGGTTAGGAAAAGAGCTATTAATGTGGAGACAAGAAATATGAAAGGACGTGAGAACTGTAAAAATATTTTTGAGGACAACAAAACTTTGCACACGTACCACTGGAAACAATGTCTTTTCTTTTTGCATGTTAGACATTTTGAACATGCCTAATATTGTAATGCATTCCAGAATGAGAACACTATAACCACATTTTATAGAATGAACAGGTACTGTTTTTAAAAGCTTTTTGGTTATTTTTTGAAAATTGCAAGTGTGATGGAAATTCACGATATTATGATGAATTCAGAGCACTTCTCAAATATTTCTTCTGCTGAAAGCATTTCTAAGAGCTCAGAAGTTATCAAGAAGTTTAATTCTCCTACAAGTTTCAAGGAAACACACTGTTATGTCTAACAAGGCCGTGTCACAGTTATACAGAGACAAACTCGCGTGTCTCACTGCAACTCAAGGTGACAGTGTGATGTTTGGTGGTTCTCATTTCAATTACTTTAGTTGAAAAATTGTGAAGGCATGAAGATTAATGGAATAAGAGGGAATTGTTTAGGCCATTCTCATCAACACATTTCATCAAACGAGGCCCTTCAAATTAAAATGCTCCCGAGACCTTCAACTTCTTCTATATCCTCCACCTAAATCATCAAGGAAAAATAGACTGTAAAGCTTTTTAACCAAAAGCATCGATTGTATATCTGTATACTGAAACAATTTGCAAATGCTTGATTAGCTGGGTCATTTCTGTTATGCTGCACTTGAACGATGTGAAAATAGGGCAAAAATATGAAGCAGCACAACTGGATTTTCTTTTTTTTTTTCTTTTTTTTTTACAATATGTTCATATAAAAAAACATTAAAAATAATATAAATTTAAATTGGAATATTTCACAATTGTACTTTTTTTTTTTTTTTTTTTTTACAGTTTTATTTATTTATTTATTTTTTTTATTTTTTTATAAATACAGCCTTGGTGAACAAAAAGCCTTCTTGGCCTTCCCCAAACTTTTGAATAGTAGTGTGTGTATATTTATAGGAATGACCCAACTGCTCGTTGCCGCTGTGATCAAACGCCCATTACTTCGTTTTTTCTCCTCACACTTGATGTGGGTGTCCTGTAAGACCTTTGCCTCCGTCATCCTGAGAAAATAAATCAGCTAACAAGCGTCTCATTAGCCCCAATTTCCTTATGAAGTGTGAGAAGCTCTTGTTCTGTTAAGTGTTTGCATACACGCCTCTCTCCGTCTAACTGACTGAAAGTGTGATTTCTGATCATTTTCATGAACGTACAAAATGAAGATTTCGTGTTGCATAACCTCTACTGTAAGTGGAGCATCGTGTGGCTTTGTGAAGCTATTAGCAAGAAAACAGCTCCAGTAAAAGCCAAGGCTGACATGCATTTTCTCAGCTATTTTTAGGTCACCCTCAGAAAAACAACATAAATCATCCCTTGAGCAGGCCAAGATAAATATTAATTTGCTGTCAAGGACAGGTAAATGTATAAGGATTGTCGCTGTAGTGCCATTGAAGGGAATGGCCAGTCACCAGTAGTTAAGTACAATTTATGGGCCTCCCTTCAAGACTCGCCACTTTTGCTTTGAAAGAATCCTCGGCTCTGGAGGCCGATGGGGGATGGAGGTGAACCGGCTTGACACCGACTGCGATGCAAAAGGAGGAATATTCTAAACTTGCCAGCGTAGCAGAGGAGCTTTTTCTCGGTATGTCCTCCCTGCGGATTACCTGTCACGGCCTGTAGGTTGATGCGGGAGACTACAGTGACAGGAAGGACATTACGGACTGACCAGGGTCTGAACCCCTGAGAACGCCGGCAGAAATCAGGCATAAATTATGGCGAGGGACGTCCGTGTGTTGATGTCGCAGATGGGTCGCGTGTCAGTCAGGATTTCTCTGACCGAAGCAAATTACTGTCATTTGTCTTTGAGGAGCTAACTGGCAGAATTGTGCACCTTTCGAATAAGAGCGGGCCACCTGGGCATCTGTCTGGAGGCCTTGGAAAGCTGTAAGGGCCTCAAACTGTATCAGGTATTCTGCATGTAAGTATGTTTTTGAGCAGTTTGTCACTGTATGTTAATGTATAACTCTTGAATATTCATTCTGACAAAAATCTGAATTTTGCCATTTTGGCAGTTGCTCCTTATTTGTCAAGTATGTTTGAAAGAGATTGTTTCAAAGCAGATTCGCATTAATAAACAGAAATACAATACAAAATAGCGGCATTAATGTTGCAAAGTTCTTCAATTGTGAAACAATTTAATCTATAAAGCAGCTCTAAAAAGATAACAGTGTCATTATTCAGATTAATTTAGTTCAATGTTGGGTAACACATTAGAATACTGTTATTTCATTAATGAACAACTACACAGGAGTAATATTTATATTCCAGCAACTACTATTAACAAGAAACTGATTAACAAATTAGTGAGTACCTCTCAGTTAAATGCATTAGTTCACTATTAGTTAAATAGTAACTACTCTTTTTTATGCCTCACAGAAAACAACTACTACAATTAAAATAATAATAATAATAATAATAATAAATAAATAAATAAATAAATAAATAAATATTTTAGTTACATAATTGTGAAACAAATTAATTACTATTGCAGGACAAATGAACATTTTATCAACTACTTATATGTTAAATGTTAATAATATGGTAATCATTAGTTAGTAATATGTTACTAATTAGTTTCATTATTACCTGTTGTAAGCATGATGGTAACCCATTAGTAATGACTGTGTTACAAAATGCATTAGAAGGAATTACTATGCAAAACATCACAGAAACCTCAAAAACTCGCAATGACTTGATAATAATAAGGATTTGATAATACTTGAGCAATTATTTTCACATTAGAATTAAGTATATTAAATGCATTATTTACATTACTTATCAAACTGTGGTCTAATGCATTCAATGAGTGCTATTACATACTAATTTGCTAACTGAATTTTGGTTTAGTTAACAGTAGTAGTGCATTCAAATCAGTAACATTACTGAATATTAAATGCCTTTTAAATGTAAAATCTTTTAAATTTATAAGCCACTTAGAAACTAAATGAAATAAATATAAAATAAAAATCATCAGTAGGCATATTTTCAGACTGTGTTGTTATGAGTAACATTCTCTACTGAAAGTACACATAATAATCTAACTGTATATAAACCAAAAGGCAGACCACAGGGAAATTAAAGAAAGGAGCAGATGGAGCAACATTTTATCATGGAATAAGAATTAGTGATACTGTTAAAGTGTTTAATAAATGTCTCAGGCTTTCATTCTGCTTGATATTATGAAAATCAATGGCTGAATTAAAAAGCCACTTTAGATATGAAGTAGCATGGGATCAATGAATATTCGCCAGGCAGTATACAGACAGTTTTTGTTGTTTTTTTAAGTTATTTAATTCAAAAAGTCTTATTTTTTTATCCTTCCAGGAAAGACAATAAAGCTTTTTCTATCTGAAGGATGGAAGTTCTTTTTAGTGCTAAAAAAGTCTTACTTTTTGGTAGCACATATCATAAAATCAACAGATTCTTGGCATCATAGAGAGATCAAAGTGTGCACATGCACTTTTCAAACAATGTGTGTGAATTGCAAAAATAACTTATCCCTTAATATACCATCTGGATTGAATGCTGTGATTTGAACTCAGATGGTTTGTGACATTTTAACTTGATGTTCCTTTTCAGGCCATGGATATACAGCCCAACGTCTCCCTGGAAGGGGCAACAGAAAGCAATTCCAACTGGGCGGGCGTAAAGATTTGCTCTTCATGAGAGAACTTTGAAAACGATAAGCCCAGATATATGACTGATGCCCTTTTCAACAAAGCAGTGGAGAACATCAAATATAGCATAAAAGATCCTCAACTTTTCAAACAGTCTTTTTAATCGCAGTATTTCCTTTCAAAAGCAATTCATCTATAATGAACACATTCAGACATTAGGTGTTAATAATATCCCGATGACCGGATCAATGCACATATCGCCAATTTCAGAGGCTTCCTTTGATGCAGAAGCGCCGTTATATTTTTTGCAGATATTCTCTATTAAATAGCAATTAACCCAGAATGCACCCCATATGTTGAGTAAATTGGAAGATAATGAATTATAAATTGGTCTTGAGGAATTAAGCAAAAACCAATTAAAACCTGAGTAATGGCAGAGCAAGTTTTATTACCTTAAGAAATCTATTTTGCTTTGAGTAAAACGAGACAAAATAAACAGTCGAATAGAATGCAGTATGACGTTAGTCGTCCACTTTGAATTGTTTGGAACATTGAAGCACGCTGAGAAAAATTGCTTCATTAAATGAAACATCCAGCCAGAAGGGCAGACAGTTAATTAAATGATACTAGCAGCACTCTGCAGAAAGGCTGGTGCAAGGTGTGAGGATGGATTAGACTCGAGCCAGGCCTCGGTCTCTTTTTAAATTTAACAAACCTATTTAAATAGTACAGAAGCTCAGATTTCACAGCTCAAATGCTTAGACAACCGTGTAGCTGATCTCAGACGTGCTATCAATAAATGTACACATTAACAGTAAAACAGTTTCATTATTTATCCACCATCATATCAAAAATAAATACATGAGAATCTCCTTTGTGGAAAAAAAAAATGAGAATACTTAATTTTATTGAATGTGCATTTCAAATCTTAAACGAATAGTTTCAAAAAAAGAATGTACTTGCAGATAATGTAATATCAATCAAATAAAAAGCCACCTAAATGTACTTAAATAAAGACACTTTCATGATTGTTTCTGAACACACTTAATTTTAAGGTGCACTTTGTAGTAAGTACATATTAACACATACATGTACTAAGAATATAGTAAATCATTTTAAAAGTTTTGTCACACTTTAAAGAAGTACACTTATGTGTTGACTAACATAAAACACATGCAAAGTATTTGATTATAATTGTAACTATATTCAATATTATATTTAAAGTAAATATATGTTGCATGTACTAAAATACATTATGTAATGTTACAAATGTGTAATTGCAAATATATTTAAACACATGACATATAAGTTTCAATGAAAATGACATTGAAGTCTATTTTAATTTATCATAAATGATTGTCAGTAGTTTCAGCAGTTCACTATAAACATATTTCAAAGACAGTAGAAGTAATTATGAAAATGCATTTGAGATGTACTTAAATCATACTTAATTGGGTCAAAAAAGTTCAGATAAATGCATTTAATATGCAATTATACACTAGTTAAAATAATAAACTCAGTTCACATTCATTCATTCATTAATTCATTTTTATTTATTTTTTTTTTATTATTTTTTTCTGTACTCTTTAAAACAATATATGCTGAAGTGTATTTCTTTTTCACAAGGGTGGGATTAAGAATGAGATTTGATTACTGTTGAGGTGTGTTCCACTGAATAATATCTTACATTTTGGCCTGTTCTTCACACAGTCTTCTTTTTCACTTAAAAATAACAGCATGATGTTTAGAATGAAATGATGGGTGAGTAAATGATGACTGAAATTATTTTTCATTTTTCGGTGAAACTTTAATGGCACAACTATTTTTAAAGGTAGAGCAGGTTTGTCTGCCATAGTGGACATTAGATTACGGGTTTATTGGACAGGAACAGACATGATGGATTGCCTGTGGGAATCAGAGCGCATCAAAGCCAATATGCTTTCAGAAATAACAACAAATGACTGAGTAAATGAATGTATCAAGCATTAATCTAATGTACTGCTTATGTAATTTAATATCACACTCATTTATTCTTCAAGACATCTCATCCATGCGATGGTATGCTAATTTAATTCATTTAATTTAATCAACACATTGTCATGATAAACTACTTTCCTAGATCTATCCCTTTTCAGCCTCTCCTGAATTTTTATTTATTTCTTCATCTATTTTTATCTTCTTTGCTTCACTGCCAGAATCTGTTGTAAATGATGCCATCTTCTGGTTCTTAGGATCCACCTGTTAAAGTGGAAGTGTCATCTCATTGATACTCATCCAGACAGGAATATGATCTTGACAGTAATGATAATTGCAAATTATTTATATTGTAAATCAGCATCACTGTTGCAGACTCGTGTGTAGTTGCACTTGGTGAAAGGTACTATTTGTCCTTCACGCTTAAAATCTGCATTTTTGTTGCAGACAGATACATGAAATATAATTTGTAATTTAAATTCTTTGCATTATTCAGCCTTTTTAGAGTTATGTTTAATATTTAGGTGATCCGCAAGCCTCTTTCACAGAAAAAAAGGAACAAGAAAGAACAAACTCTAAAATAGCCTAGAGGCAGGGTGAATAATTTTGCTCCGAATGATGTGTCTAAACTAAAGCACGCTGGTTCAGCTTCTCTTATAGGAGACTCTGAAGGACAATCTACCGTATTTACCTTGTAAAAATCTCCATCTAAATGAAAACTAGCATCATTGATGGTTAAATTCCTCCCTTACACACATTTACTATAGTAAATAGAAGGCTTTTATTGAAGTTCAAAATGCCAGCTCAGAAGCACCTCTGTGCCACTTTTGCAGTGTAAATTTGGATTTATTGTTGTTTTCAAAACCAATTCCAAATTTGCATTCCACAGGTGGCACAGAAGTGGTTTTGAACTGGCATTTAGGCGTCTTTACACAGACTGTTTAAAGATGCTCAGAAGTTGCATTAATGCATTTAAGGCGCATTTAAACAGCCGAGCTAAGGCTGCTCTGTGCCTGCTCGAAACTCAGTGAAAAGACGCTGGATAAAAGCCAAACTATATTATGCTGCTCTAACCCACCTCAGCTCCTAGTATGAAAGTGTACACTTGTGTAAATGCATTTATGCCACCTCTGAGCAGCATTAAACAGTCTCTGTGAAGAAACTTACAGTAAATGCCAATTCAGAAGTGCCTCTGTGCCACCTTTGCAGTGTAAATTTGCCTACATTGTTGTCTTTTCAAAACCAATTCTAAATTTGCACTGCAAAGCTGGCACAGAGATGCTTCTGAACTGGCATTTAGGTTTGACAGACTTTTCATCAAAGCTGCTCAGCGGTGGCATTAATGCATTCACATGGCATTTTCAGCTTTATACTTTGATACTAGGGGCTGAGGTTGGTCAGAGCAGGAGTAATTTAGTCTGGCTTTTATGTGATATTATGTCTTGACACACAGTTTTAAGCAGGCAAAGAACAGCCTTAACTTAAATGCAAAGATGCCTCGAGACAGATTCAAATGGGATGCATTTCAGCCTGCTTGATGATTCTTTTTTGGAATGTTTAGTTACACTTTATTGTAAAGTGTCCTTGTTACAGTGTAATTATACATTTAAGTATTGAGTAATTTTAATTAACTACAAGTAATTACTATATGGTTAGCCCTCTATGGCATAGTGTTCCCCTCAGGCAACAAAATACCTTTTTGGACCTGTCACCACCCCTTTAATTTTTTAAATAAAAAAATAAAAAAATAAAATATATGTGTGTGTATATATATATATATATATATATATATATATATATACTATCACCTGACATGTCTGTTCAATGAAATGAGGGTCTAAAGTGGGTGTGGCCTTTTTTGGGGGTGTGGGGCAGTCCTTTTAGGAAGCAAAGCCACATGGGACACAGTGCCAAAAATTGGTAATATAAACATCACTTTTTAACATGTTTAAATTTAAATAACATATATATATATATATATATATATATATATATATATATATATATATATATATATATATATATGCATGTGCATTAATATGTAAGGAAGTATGTTTGATTGTTGAACGATTTATTTTTATTTATATACTAAAATTGTGTTTTTTTTTTGTTTTTTTTTGTTGATTGCCTCAGGGCAACATTGTGCAGTTAGACCACTTTTGTTCAGGCAAAATCACGCTATAGGGTGGAGATTTGCTCAGATGCATAATCAGGAATATGACGGATTCATGTCCTCCTGGGCAGTTTTTACATGCTCAGAAAACTCAAAGAATGTGCAGTATTATTATTATTACTATTATTATTATTATTATGCCACAGAGAATGATAGGAAATGTAATTTTTTCCCTCAAGCATATCAGCTCATAAACCGGCTAAATGAGTATTTTTTTCTGGGAAAATATATCGATCTTCTTCATTAACAGTACACATAATGTGCGCACACTCACACACTCACAGAGAGAGAGATTGTGCTTCATTGTTTTATGGGGACATTCCATAGACGTAATGATTTTTATTCTGTACAAACTGTAAATTGTATCCCCTACCCCTAAACCTACCCCTCACAGAAAACTAAAAAAATATATCCTTCTGTATGATTTAAAAGTTTATTCTCTCATGGGGACCAAAAATGGCCCCACGTTATTACTATACTCGTGAGGGCCCCATAATGTAGGGAATACCAGTATTCTCTCTCTCTCTCTCTCTCTTTCTGTCACACACACACACAAAGTCATTTGGATGGTTTATATGGATGGTTTATATGTGTATATGAAATGCAAGAAACATTTATACATGAGGTGTTATTTGTAATTAGTAGTAGATTTGATTTATTAGTTCATTTGATTTATTTATTTATTTATTTATTTGTGATTACTTGCAACCAGGTGTGTTTGATACTTGTCGAAATAAAACTTGTTTAATGCTTATATTGCTTGTTTTCCATATTTACTTATATAGAAAACCTTGGTGTTTCGGTACCCTTATAGCACAGTGTTGCCCTGAGGCAACAAACCAATATCTGGTTCAGGGGTGAGGGGGCCCACATTTTATAATCAATATATTTTCAGGGACCCCCAAGCTCCCAAAAAATATGATTTTTTTTTTTTTTTTTTTTTTTGTCCATCCAAAATAAAAATTCATGCCATAGAGGGTTAGGGTTAGGATTAAGATTTGGCTTAGGGTTACTTGCATGTAATTATACATAATTATTTGTTGTTATAATAGTAAGTACATCTAACATATGTAACAAGGACACCTTAAAATAAAGTAAATTTTTATTCACATTCATGTTCATAACAGTCAGTCTCGAGGTTGGACAATACGGTTATCTCGTGATTTGGTTAGATGTGCAATACAGGGTTCATGGTTTATTATAATCTCAATTTAAAACAATACACTTTTACACATTATTACAGAAAATTGTGTTTGTCTGAGCAAAATGTCACTTATAATTGCTCATTAGGAAAAAGTGCAATATAAATACCCAAACAGGTGTCTTGAAACTCTTTAGTTCAAGCAGGTTTCTGTGCTTCAATATGATATGAAGCATGCAAACACAATAATAAAAGAAAATAAAAAATGGTCCCACTTTATATAAAGTGGCCCTAATACATGTGTACTTACATAGTAACTACATGTGTACATAGTATAGAACCACAGTGTAAGTACACATTAGAATATAGTATCTACAGTTCTAAGGTTTGTGTAACTACACATATGTAACAACCCACTGAAATGGTATATGTAAGTACAAATGTGTAACAGGACATTGGTAACAACACTTTTTGGTAATGAAAGTGTTACAATTTATATTAAGTAAACAATTCCTATTGATTTACCATGTAATTATTCTGATGTTACACAGCAGCGGCCAGTAAGTTAGGCTTTACATATAAATTGTGGTTGGTGTCCAGAATGTTACACTTTATAAGTGGACAGTTCCTGAGGAGTTACCATGTAAGTACACTGTTATTACAGTGGTACACCAACTTCAACTCGAGATCCATCTTCTCCCACTTTACATATCCCTAAACTTACCCGTTTCCATCTCCTGGACCCCATTTCCACCCCTAAACCTATACATCTCCACCCCCTGGATCAAATTGTTCCAATTACTCTAATACATTTTGTTGTTATAAAATATAGTTATATAATTCCTGTTACACAAGTACTTAGTAAAGCAAAAAAAGTGTTGTTACCAATGTCCTGTTTTATATTTGTACTTACACAATCCATTCAGAAGGTTGTTACATGTGTTTAGTTACAGAAATATTACAGCTGTAGATACTATGTATCAATATGTACTTACACTGTGGTTACATACTACATACACATCTAGTTACTATGTAAGTGCACAGGTATTAGTGCCACTTAATACAAAGTGGGACCGAAAAAATAAATTCCTGTGTGTCATATTTTTTATAGTCATCTAACAATATCTATATTTAATTCATTTTTAAGCTAGAGTCAGCAATAAATAAAAGTTAAAAGCAAGAATAAGAACACTTAAAAATGCATCTTTCATTTACTGCTTAAAAAAATAAAAGAAATACAAAGAAATACTCTTTAGCATATTTTTAAAAAACAGTACTTAGTACAGAGAAAAGAAAGAAAGAAAGAAAGAAAGAAAGAGCTTTGGTAAATTACATTGGTCGTAGACTCCAAATCAGATTGTATTGTGGGTATGAAAGAGTCAACAAATTCAGGGAATGAAAGTGTTCAAAAAATCTAAAATGACTTGGAATATAGCACACAATCCTACTGTGTTTTTATCCTTTTTAGAGCTTGGAGTTCCTCATTTTGCTTTCCACAGAAGAAAGACCATTTCCAAGCAGGTTTTGAAAAATAAATAAATAAATCAGCGAGTAAATAACAACTGATTAATTCTTGGGAGAACTTTAAAGAAACCTATTCCCTTAGAGAAAGTCAGCAGTTGGTACACTTGAACCCCAGCTGAACACACACGGGTTAATCCCGCTCTGTGGCCCTTCAACAGGTGCCCGTCTGATGGTGGGCCGTAATGACCAACACTTCCATTTATATCAGCTGAGTGTGCAGCATGAAGCCCATTACGGCTGCTAATGCGGAGCTCCTCTCCACAGAGCCTCCGCACTCCCTGCAGCTCTGCTGTTCAATAAAAAGATTTTACTAATCCAATGCACTTTCATAATCACATATCAAAGCATCTCTACAAGAGAGATGAAATGATCGGAGGCTGTCTGTCCACGTGAGGGACATTGTGGGTGCTGTCAAGGTGTTGGAGAAACAAATTACAGCTAAATTTAGTATGTCGTCGTCGAGCTGTTGCCTTTGGTTGCATTTTGGGAGCCTATTCACTGATTAACTTTTGTAACTTGGTGGATTGGAACCATTTAACATGTGTTTATCTCTAAATGTGAAGTGAATCATTTCTGCACAGACGTCTTTGGCTGCATAACATGGTTAAAAAGTATTTTAAAACAAGATCCTGCATTCTGTGTCATTCCTTTGCACACTCACATGCTGTTTTTAACACAAGATCACACCTCTTCTGTTCTTAGTGTGCTAACTAATCACAAAACACCTTCCATGTTCATTTGCAGAATGCCGGCTCCTGCATCAGCAGCATCACTTTGCACACAAAAAGTATTATCGTAGTTTCATAAAATTACCAACCTGGTCTCATGACAAAAACGTACCTCTGGGAAGTTTTTCGCAAGACGCGAAATACATACCACCATGTACGTTTCATGACATACTCGATGTGAAATGTCCTCTGGATAGTGCTAAAAGAGTGTTTGTTTTTTTCCTCTGGAACAGATGAAGGTACATACATTACATTTTATGTGACTTTGGTTTCATAGGTGTCACCACAGGACTGACTTGAAATGTCCGTTGAGTGGCACTATAAGTCTAACACTCTGTGGCGTTTTAAAATAATGTACCATCTTCACTACACCTAAACCTACCCGTATGTATGAACAAAGGCGACTGTGACGTAAAAACGCAGTCGCAAGCATGCCATTTTAGCTTGTTTTTTGATCTCTCATCTTTCAGCTCTTTCATTCATGTTTCTAGAGGGATTTGTACCCAAGGATTCGGCATCGTAAGTCCAGTTCCGTGTGAGCTGAGCTACCGAGCAAGCTTGGTACGCCCGGAAAGCGAAACATGTGGAGCTGTAATCATAACTGTGTAAGAAAACGATTACAAGTGCTCTCTGTTTTACCGCCTCTAGTGTTCATTTATGTTGGAAACTGCAGTGATATGTACTTATTGGTACATATTTTGAAACGTCTTGTGAAAAAGTTCTTGGAGGCACGTTTTCATCATGAGAGCAGGTAGAAAATTACAGTTGAACCACTGATATCACATGGACTATTTTAATGATGTCCTTACTACCTTACTGGGCCTTGAACATGGTAGTTGCATTACTGTCTATGCAGAGTCTGAAAGCTCATCAAATATATCTTAATTTGTGTTTCGAAAATAAACGAAGGTCTTATGGGTTTGGAACGACATGGGGGTGAGTAATTAATGACAGAATTTTAATTTTTGAGTGAACTATCCCTTTAATTCCTCTTAAATCCTTTAATTCTTTAATTTCATTTGTGGCAGCATCAGCTCAATGTTCAAAACATGGTTATGGCCATGCTAAATGAAATTACTGAAGGATTTATTATTGTTGACGGAATGTGATGTGATGTAGGAATCCGTTCATGACAATCCAACATTTACAACCCTTGAGTAATTATCATCCATCACAGATTTTAACATCAAGTTAACAAAAAAGAAAAACAATTCAGCATGAATATTTTATTCTGACAGTAATTGGATGGTATAATAACCTTTATGTACAAGACCTTAACTGTTTCTAAATGAATAATCATTCTAATTGCCAAAGCAAGTTTCTATTTTTCTATTTCTAGGCCTATGCTGATTTTTGTGATTACACAATAGATATAAATAATGAACAGTATTATAAGCATTGTTAATCACATTGCAGCTATAAAGTGCTAGAATTTAATATGCATGTAAGATGGTTTATATATTACACTTAAACTATCTATTTAATGCTATACATGTAGTCATATGTTGAAATTCTCACTGGACTGAGTTCTACAGCCAAAAGAACCGTAGGTCAATCATGCTGACGTTTGTAACAAATGCTCAGTCCAACAAAAGCCATGAAGGCTGGCATCCACTTCTTCTTCTAAGCACACGAGAGCATGTCCCTTCGCTAAAGGTCTGTGGCTAGTTCATTTATCCACAGAAACATTTGCTTCCTGGCAGGGTAGCATCTTTTCTGTAGGGGAGGTTGTTCCCTTCAATGGCAGCCGTGACCTTTTGTTAATTGTTTGATTGCACATCAGCATTGCTGTAATGAGCGCGGGTGAGTCAGCGGTGGAGCTGGCTAAGCATTCTGTAAGGGTCAAGCAGTCAGGTAGGTAAATATTCACAGATTGTTTAAACTCTAGTTTGTTTACATTACAAATGGACATGTAGCTATATTACATGAAATCTTGAAAGTATCATCTTTTTGCTAAAACCATGGGTGGAAAAATGTTTTCTTTCTCAAGTTTCCATGTCAGCTGTCAATCTGATCTGTAAATCAGACCAAATGTTGTGCATCAAAGTTTATTCTAGTGTATTTAGTAACACTCATATTGATGATCTGCACAGATTGCTGAATAAACTACAGTACAAGACTTTTAGGTAAGAGTTGTGCTCCATCTAGATGCCAACAAATACTGTATAATAAAATTAAATTAAAGACTATAATAAAAAAAAAAATAAAAAAATAAAAAAAAAAACAGAATATACAATTATACTCTGACGAGCCTGTGCACTCGTGGTTCTAGCAGAAGACACAATGCTGTGATCTTTGCATAATTTAGTAAATTCAGCAACTATATCAATACCAGAATCTCTCATTTAAATAGTCTAATATGGTACAGACAATAAGACAATTAGTTTTATCTACAGTAACAATTCAAAGATTCATAAAAACGATACCCTGCAGATGCAACATTTTAAAATGTATTTCAAAGTTAAAAATGTTTCAGTATTTAATCAAATGATGACTCCACAGAGTCGAATATCCACTGACCCTAGAACTTCCCTTGGTTATAACAAAATTCACAAGCTGAGAAGGAAGAGCAGACAGGCCACTAGTTTTTTTTTTAAAACCCAGAACCAGGCTTTCAATTTTAGTATCTGAAAATCATATTTAAGCTTATTTATTTCTTACAAAAACAGTAACTGTCTCTAACCATTTTCATCAAGGCTAACGATTAAAATTATGTTAAGCAACAATGTTAATGAAGAGCTGGAGAAATATTACACGTTGTGTGAAAAAGCCTCAAAGAAGACTCAATGAAAACATCATTTTATAAAAAAAAAAAATCACCATGTTTGTCAGTAAGTTCCAGTTAAACCATTCATAATTTGTCAAATTACACAAACAGGACTAGAGGTTGACCCTAACCACAAAACTTGGGCCATAAAAAGTATCCTTAGAATCACTGGATGCACCAGCAGTGGATAAACAAAGAGAGGCCACAAACATCTATTCATACCTATGTGTGGAAACCTTAATATTAAACCAAAATGCACCACATGTAGTTTTTGTTCATAGAAATTGACTGTTAACACAGCAGTCCATGAGAGCTGAACTATTAACATATAAATGAATGCATAGTTCAACCATTTCTTATCATGTTTGGACTCAGTGTGTTCAGCACAATGCTTGTGATCATTTGAAAGGGGTTTGGAAAAGGAATGAAATGAAATATTGATGATCTGAAATGAAATGAAATGAAATGAACCAAACACACTTCTTTAACTGTGTACTTTAAACTATGTAAATGAGCTCCACACCAGGACGGCTACACCGTGACTGCTTCTGACACGACTGCTGTTATCTGCATGACTAAAAAAACAGCAGTCCATGTGCAACTCCAACATGAGCATGAGCTTTTCCTCAAATCATCATTGCCCTTCATTTCTGGACTAAGTCCAGTCTCATGACCGGAGCGTGTGTCCAAGAGAACAGACCTAGTGATGAAGCCCAGCTGAGTAACACATGACGAGATGAACCTGACACTTTGTCAACACTAATCCTTCTGTCTGTCTTCACTCTCGTGCCACATTACAGTAAAATCTTAAACCTAAATCATATAAGCTCTGGATTAATGTAGTCAACTACGTTAGCTAACTTTGCACTTCTAATAAAAGCCCTGCTCTGGTCTGTACAGCTGTGAGGTGCACCTGCGAACCGGAAAAAGGGAAAAATCTGTGCACTGAAAAACATGATCCATTGACTGGGATAAATTTGCTAGGACAGAACATTATTTGGTGCTCTTTTTGTAAGAAGATTCACAAGTTCACAGAAGTTCACAAGTCAAAAAAAAAAAAAAAAACATCTACAAATAAATAAATGTCTTGAAATATTGCTATAAGTTTAACTTCTTACTGGTAAAAATGTATTTGAATTTCATACTGCAAAAAACCTACCTGGTTTCATGATGAAAACGTACCTCTGGGAACTTTTTCACAAGATGTGAAATATGTACCAATGAGTACATATCACTGCAGTTTCAAACAGAAATAAACACTAGAGGTGGTAAAACACTGAGCACTTGTAATCGTTTTAGTACACAGTTATGATTACAGCTCCATATGTTTCACTTTCCGGAAGTAACAAGCATCCGGACGTAGCTCAGCCAGCACAGATTGGATGCAGAATCCTTGGGTACGAATCCTGTCAAAAACATGATCTCATGATGAAACAGATGAAAGTTAAGAGATCGAAAAACAAGCTAAAACGGCATGCTACCGATTACGATTTTACATCACATTCGCTTTTGTTCATACTATCGAGAATGTTTAGGTGTAGTGCAGATGGTGCGTTATTTTAAAACGTCATGAAGCATTAGACTTTTAGCGCCACTCAATGGACATTTCAAGTCAGAACGGTGACACCTACAAAACCAATGTCACATAAAAAGTACCATTTATATGTTCATCTGTTCCAGGGAAAAACACTCTTTTAGCACCACCCAGTGGACATTTCACGTCAAATATGTCACAAAATGTACATGTCGGTATGTATTTTGCATCTTGCAAAAAAGTTCCCAGAGATACATTTTCGTCATGGTACCAGGTTGCTAAAAACTACCTTTATGAAAATTAACCATGGATTTACTACAAAAAAAAATAAATAAAAATAAATAAATAAATAAATAAATAAATGAATAAATGAATGAATGAATGAATGAATGAATAAAAAAAAGTTAAACCATGATAGCCACAAATTAACCATGCACTAGCCATAGTTTAAAAATGGTATTTGTAGCTAAACTTCCATAATGCAAATGGTTAGTTAAAAGAATAGTTCACCCCAAAATTAAACTTTTCACTGGAGAAAACATTATTATGGATTATGGGCTCACTATTCATTCATTCATTCATTCATTCATTCATTCATTATTCCATCCATCCATCCATCCATCCATCCATTCACTCATTCATTAGAGTATGTATAGATAGATAGATAGACAGACAGACGGACGGATGGACGGACGGACGGACAGACAGATAGATAGTTTTTTGCAGCGTTGCAAATGTGCTTTATAAAGCAGTTGTGATGAATCACATAACCCTACGTCTTTATATAGCCTCACAATTCACAAAGTCTCTACCTCTGAGTAACCTCCATTCCAGCCTCTATTCACATTCAGAGATTGTGGATCCGTGGGAGCGCTGCGGGCAGATACGAGGATGAATAATTGACACATCTGGAACTTTATTTGGCATGCCAGGCACAGAGGTTTGCCTCATCTCCGCCAGTGAGGGCCGATTCTTACTGTATCACCTCAGCGATGCGGATCAAAGGTGCCCCATGCAGATCAACTGCAACCGGCCATATTTTATTAATCAAAGTCAGACATTTATAGAGTTACACCTCTGGCTGGCGCTGGACAAACACAATGGCGAACTGAGAAATGATGCTCGCTCCATCGAGAGCAGCAAATTTGTCTGTGGCGAAACTGATTTCCATGACAGCACCTGAGAGAAACTTCAAAATGGAGTAAAAACGTGGCAATCCAGATAAGTTTGGAGACTCCATTTTTCTCACGAGACATTTTGGCTCACACAGGGAAAGCTGATTTATCACATTTCTATCAAAGTTACAGACCCTTATGGTTAATTTGTGCATGCGTAAGTGAGCATTTCACAGTCATTATGTTGGTCCTTTGAACAGAACAAAAACAAAACAAAACAAAAAAATCATATTTTTAATGTGTTTGCTAAAGCATTTATCTTTACTAGTATTGTTCATACTTTTAGGCATCAAGGATTAGTTATTGTCATGAATCCGGTCCATGGACTTCCGTTTATTCACCGCCTTAGGGCATTCTTCCATCATATTGACTTTCACGCTACACAGACTGTTGCACTACACACAGGACTTAATTTCCCATCACCCATTTCACTAATTTCACCCACAGCTGTAACCTATCACATACCTTACTTAAACCACGGACTTCCTCTTGCTCACCGCCGAGTATTGTGTTTGCGCTTATCGCTATACTAGTGATAGCCATGCTACGGAGCCTATTCTAGAGCCTAATCTAGTCTTGTTCTTAGTTAGTTCTTTCGTGTCTCGATCCTTGTCTGATTTATCTTACCTCGTCTGTCAGCAGCCTGCCCTGGATTTATCGTCTGTTTTTGGATTTATCCTTGTCTTGCCATTTCGGACACTGTTTTCCCCTGCATGGACTATTGCTCACGTTTATCGGATTCTCCTCTTGTCAAGCCCTATTGGATTACGTTCGTCGTTGACCGACCCTTGCTTGTTTCTTGGACTGCTCTTGTGTCTTGCCCACGATATACCGGTTGCCATTGTTTGATCCACGCTTGTTTCCTGACCACGTCTCTGTTTAATAAAAGCTCTGCAGATGGATCTGCTTGTTTCATGTGTCGTCGGCTCCGTTACAGATATATTTTTACTAACTATGATTATAGATTACTAGCCTTTTTTACTTACTTAAATAGGACTTAAGTACATATTTATATTTAATTTCATAATTAATCTGATAATTACTTGCCTTGAAATAAAGTATACTGCTGAATGAACTAATGAGCATTTATAATCAACTAGAATATACTTTAATGCCATATTGTCATATTTGAATCTTTAGGGTATATTGAAACTTGTATGTCATGAATTTAAATATACTTGTAACTACACATTTATAATGTAATTTAGTAAATTCAAATATATTAACTGTAATTAAATGTAATATCAAATAACACTACAGTAAAAACTATAAATAAAGCTTTACATGTGCTTTAATATGTTAGTCAACACATCAAAATAAGTGTACTTCTTTAAAGCAGACAAAAGATTATTAAAAATGATTTAAAATATATTTTAAGTAACTAAGTAATTTAACATTGTCACAAATTGTGTACTTACGTGTATTAAGAAGTGTACTTAAGAGTATTAAGAAACATGAAAATGTACTCTCTTTAAGTGGCCTTTTAGATATGACTGTATACAATTTATTTAGTTATTTAAATTATATTATTTTTAATTTATTTTATGTTTTTACTTTTTTTTTTTTTATTGTATCCCCCATATGTTCATATGTCTTTATGCTCTTATGTTCCTGTTCTAATGTTTGTGTTTCTTTCTGATATTGTTAATAAAAAAAAGTGGCCTTTTAGATCATTAATATTACATTATCTGCAAGTTGTTGTTTTTTGTTGGTTTTTTTTGTAATAAATGTCCTTTTAAGATTTGAAGTGTACATTCAATAAAGTTAAAGAAACTTATTTTTCAAAGGACAACAATGCCGTACCACCCGAAACAACTCGCCATTGTACCAGCGAGTACTGAACCGGCAAGCACTCACATTTCTTGTACAAAAACAATTTTAATTTGTTTTCTTCTCTGGATTGAATAAAAGATAGGGGGGAAAATAAATCACATGCCAGGCAGAAACATTTATTTCTCTGTACAGCTTTGGCAAGAGCAAATCCAACAGTTCATTTAATAGCTTACTTTGTAATGTAATTTACCTTTGAGACCCTCTTGGCATGTGCAGCTGTGGTAAGTGCCAGTTCCTGCATTGGCACACCTGCTGCTGAAGGCCAAAATGAATAAGCAGTCAGTCTGTGTGCCGGTAAAAAACACGGGGGCTCTGTTTCCAACCTCATAAAGCCCCCTACTGATATCACAATGCTCATTTACAGCTATCTGCTTTTATTCATTTTGTCACTGTAAGTGATGCACAATGCCTCCATTTGCATGTCCTTGTTTCCCAAAATCACCCAAATCGCTTACTGCACTTCATTTCTCCTGATGACCTCGTGTGTTGTGGGATATCAGTGTAAATGATGAGCCACTAAATATTTATTTTCATCAGTTTGGGAATTAACAGATAGCAGTGTTCAATGTGATCTGCTCTGGAAGAGGTGATGATTATGGTGGTGGTGGCTGAGCGTGGGCCAGGAAAGGACATCCCAGCAGTCGCTCTGGTTTGGAGAGGCTCTACACTGAATGAGGTCAACTGAAGTGGGGACGTCCAAATATAGCAGCTCCAACACCACCTGAGAGACTGCGAAAGAGCTTGTGAGAGTGTCTGTCTCCTAATCCACCAAGCTGAATGCGTCTGGCCATTACCCTAAATACAGCACTAATTGATTTCTTTGTTTTAGAGAGGCTAGGGTCACAATATAGAGACAGATGGGGAATATGTCATTGTTTATTTGCCAAACCAGGTTCACTAAACATGCCTGTGGCAACATTTTTGCAAAACGATATTGTGTATTCTTGCATGTTTTGTAGCATTTTCAAAGTGAAATATTCAGTGGTGCTAAAAGCACATTATTATTATCCAAACCTTTCCGAACCAGGCAACGTTTTATGTTGGTTGTTGTATGTAATGCAGCAGTTCAGAAATTAAATGTCTGTTGAGTGGTACTAAAAGGTTAATGCTATACTGCATCTAAAAACAAAAAAACAAAAAACAAAAAAATGTAGTATCTACACTAAACCTAACCGATAATGTTAACAAACATCTTTCATGAGATAAAAACACATTTGCTGAAGCAACCATGCCATTTTATCTTGCTTCTACAAGTCTTTGAGCTCTTTTATCTGGACTCGTGTTTCATGAGACTCGTAGACAAGCACTTCACCTCACAAGTGTAATACTCTACCAGGTACGCTCCTGAGTAAGTTTACTACCTCAGAAAATCAGTATGTATGGAGCTGGTTATGTAATGCAAACATGACAATGTATTAGTTTACAAATCATGCGCTATTATGAAGGTGTTTTAAGCTCATAACATGTTATTTTTCAGGAACTGTGCAGAAATAAGTCTTCCATCATCAAGTATCTGCCCCTATATTCATAATTTGTGTGAAAATAAATAAAAGGTGTTGGTGTTTTACTGTCTTTATTGTTCATTTCAACTGCAAACTGCAATTAATTGTATGTACAGTTGAACTTTTGTTATTTGTTCACTCTGACTGCACTGTTTTGCACCCATTTTACTACCAGTTAAGCAAATTACATAACATGCCCCAAAACAATATGTGGAAGGTGTGTAATTCGTCTGAGCGGCACAAATCAACAAGTTTAATTATACCAAGTAAGTAAAAGCAATGGAAATTCACTGTTTCACAGCAACATCCTGTGACATTAAACACCTGGAAATAAAGACATTTTCTAATCACTAAAGTCAAATGTACCTTTAAACCACACAATTATAAGATTATAATATAAACAACAATAAAAGCACTACAAGAGCAAGGAAAACATGCAGCTTTTGTCTTCCCAAAGGCATTAATTGATTGACCAGAGTGGTGTGGATTACTTATGGATTATTATGATGTTTTTATCAGTTGTTTGGACTCTGATTCTGGCAGCACCCATTCACGGCAGAGGACCATCCAAAAATGGAATGGAATGCTACATTTCTCCAAATCTGTTTAGATGAAGAAACAAACTCATCTACATCTTGGATGGCCTGAGGTTGAACACATTTTCAACACATCTCATTTTTGGATTAACTGGTCCATTAATGAACAGTTCATGAAGAACCTCTTGAAAATCTTGACAACAGATCCATAAATATGCCCAAAAGAAAAAGCAAATTATAAACTACAATCTCAGCACCAGCATTCTACATAATTACAGTAATTACAATGATTTGAACAGATAGCTAACTATTTTCCCCTTAGCACCTACATTTAATGCACACAAGTAACTACCCATTCAAATCAAGTCTCTTTCTCACTTCAGTTTTTGTGTACCTTCATTAAAAGCAATTGTTCTTCCTGCACCATAACATTCGCAGACACGAAATGTTAGAGGTTGAGGTGTATAACAGAGTGATGAACATGTCTTTAGAGGCACCGGCGTGACCTAATCTCAGAGCCCCGAGGCAGAAGACAGTTTAGGAGACTTTCACCGGCGCTCAAGTCATTTCACTCTGGGAGAATTCCTCTAAGATGGAGCGAGCTGTTATTACATGAGAGCAGATTAAAAAACAACATTGTCCCTGTCTTGAAATGGGGACTGGTGATCAATGTGCACGTAACTGCCTTGTCCTTAAGATTGTTCTTTTATTTAATACTCCCACAGTCTGTGTGCAGAGCCCTTGAGGGCTGGCAGACACTCATTACCCTTTATGATGCAACAAACTCTGTGTCTGTGATATGTGTTGCATCAAAATGTTTCCCCAGAGAATGTAAAGGAATCAAGTTACCTCTGAATTATACCAGCTGCATTATACTACACGCTATTACATGTTGGTACTTTTGAAAAAGAACCAGCATTTCCTTTTATTTCAGTTCACAATATTGCCACAATACCAATTAGATGCTGTCAAAATAGTAGGTAAGTGGGTGATCGCCATCAACAAACCACTGGTGGCTCCAGGACAATCTAGCTGTGAACACTCAGAGATTATGAGATAGACTATGCATATGATATACATGCTGTTTAAAAAAAATAATAAAACAAAATAATATATATATATATATATATATATATATATATATATATATATATATATATATATATATATATATATATATTAGTGCTGTCAAAAAATTAATCGCGATTAATCGCATCCCAAATAAAAGTTTTTGTTTACATAATATATGTGTGTATACTGTGTATATTTATTATGTATATATAAATACACACACATGTATATATTTAAGAAAAATATGTTATGTTTATATTAAATATATTTATATATAATATAAATTATATTAATATAAATATATACATGTAAATACATGTAAATATTTTCAAAATATATACTGTATGCGTGTGTATTTATATATACAAAATAAATATATACAGAAGACACACATATATTGTGTAAACAAAAACTTTTATTTTGGATGCGATTAATCGCGATTAATCGTTTGACAGCCCTAATATATATATATATATATATATATATATATATATATATATATATATATATATACACACACATCAAGAGAAGATTCTGTAAAATCAAATAAGTAGTAGGGATGTACTTAAATTGTGCATCAAACATACAAATATCGGATCGGGACTCTGTATCGGCAGATACTCAATATTCAATGACTCGGATCGGATCAGATTGGGGGCACAAAACACCTGATCAGGACATCCCTAATAAACAGAGTAAAAGAAAAAAATATATATTTTGACAGAATAAACTGCAAGCAACAGGTACTCACTACCATGCTGAGGTTACTTCAACCTGCAAATATATAGCATAATATAGTTGAGTGACAAACATTTTCAGACAAAAACTGGCCAGTCAGTCCATATCTGTTTTTTTTTTTTTTTTCTTCTTTTTTTCCTGCCAATTGAAACAGCATGAACTCTAACTCCAGTTTCAGTCCTGGTTTCATGGTTTTCAATTTCCTATTCCCTTCTCAGTAGCGAAAGAAACCCTGTTCAGAGCAAGTCCTGCTGTTTGGCTTTTATTTCTCAAAGAGCCTTTTTGTGTTGGTCACAAAACTTTAGTGTTCTCTGAGAAACTTTGCATTCACTTGCAGAGAATGCAAACATTTTGTGAGTGAAGGCAACATATCTCTGTGGAACTCAAAACTTGCTAAAGTAAAAGCACTGAGATGTAATTTTTCCTCCCAGCTCAAGTTTTATCCATCACCATATCCCTTTAGGGGCCCCATAGGATTCAGAATTGCACAAAAAAAAACAACAGCAGGAAAGATATGCTCAAAAATAGTTTCAAACTGCTCCTTCAACATTAGTATCTGTGAAGACTTTTGCTTAGGTTAGTCAATTTCTATTGCTTAAGTTATCAAAGGACTAATAATTAAGCATTTGCCACTCTTTATGTTTTAATTGTGATAACCCATGGTGCTTTGCACGAAATATGGATGGAACATAAACAATAACCAGTGATTACAAATAGCATTACTTTATGCAAACAATAACATGCATTCACATATCTTGGGTATGCACTAAAAGTATTTATTGTGCAATTTAATTGTGCTTTCAGTAGGCGGTTCAAAAATATTTTAAACAGCTCAGAGAAGCAGATTCTGGCTTTTTAATAACACATTTCGAGTCTAGTCAGTGTCTAAGAAGTTCTTAACACATTCAAAGGTCTATGCTTTTCAAGACAGAGAGCAGTAGTTTGCTCTTACATGGGATGATGGAGTTCTTGCAGCAGCCATATTACACAAAGTCAGCCAGATGTAGTAATAGTGTGCTCTAGTATAAGCAGTTATAATTAATTACCGTGCATATTTTACCAAAAAGGACTGAGACTGAGATTGTGTGTGTTTGAGTGAGACTGAGAGTGTACACGTGTGCACAGACTGACCGCTGCACTCATAAAGTATTTATTCATTCATTACATACAGTACATTTGCAGTTGCTTTTCCTAGGCATATAAAGACATACTGAAAATTATCAAAATTTATACAAGTTTAGGGTCAGTGAGATTTTTTGGTAGCACTTTAGATTACTAGTTGCTTGTTAGTATACATATTACTAGCATATTGGCTGTTTATTAGTACTTATAAAGCACATATTAATGCATGACCATATTCTAGATCCCTAATCCAACCCAGTAAAATAACTGCTACAACAACTAATAGTCACTTATAGTGAGAATAGTGTTCTCTAATCTGAAGTGTTATCATTTATTTATTTATTTTTTTTATGTTTTTGAAAGAAGTCTCCTCTGCTTACCAAGGCTGCATTTATTTGATCTAAATAAATAAATAAACAGTAAAATTATGAAATATTATTACAATTTAATATAAGTGTTTTCTATGTGAATATATTGTAAAGTATAATTTATTTCTGTGATCAAATCTGAATTTTCAGCATCATTACTCCAGTCTTTAGTGTCACATGATCCTTCATAAATCATTCTAATATGCTGATTTGCTGCTCAAGAAACATTTCTAATTATTACCAGTGTTGAAAACAGTTTTTGCTGCTGTATATATTTGCTGAAACCTTAATACTTTTTCAATATTTTTTGAAGGATGATAAGTTCAAAATTACAGCATTTATTTTGTAACATTATACATGTCTTTACAGTCACTCTGTAAGGTCTGTTTTGGGGTTTGTTTCATGTTCATGTTTTCATGTCTTTTATTTTGAAGTTCTGTTTTGGTTCCTGTTTGTTTCATGCTTCCCTTGCCCTCATGTCTCTTTGCTACTGGTTCCCTTGTTCAATGTGTCATGTGCTCATTGGTTGTCCTAGTCATGTGTCTTGTCCCTATTGGTTTGTTCATGTCATGTGACTCTTTCTGTT
>JAFVLL020033255.1:0-19758 GCA_021397915.2 Tor tambroides | reverse complement strand
TGGAAATTTGCTCTCTTTTTGAAAATGTTTCATGCTTTATTTTGTCCACTATAACAGCGGATGGTTGCTTGGGCGTTTGAACGGGCCCAGAAATTGCAACAGACACATTGCTTTCTGTACCCAGAACTGAACGGGGTGATAGGAGGCTTAAGAGAGGCTGTTGGGAGGCTGGTCCGGCTGTAGCAAGACTTGGCCCCCTTCTCTTCCTGTCCCGTAGATCAGGATGATGCCTGTGGCACCGGGTCCAACGCTAGCTTGGGCCGGGGTCCCTGGCGTTTCAGGAAGGGGTAGCGTCTGGCCGATCAGGAATGCCCTTGGGGGCTCAGGTTTGGCAGGCTGGTCGGCAGCGGCAGCAGGTGCAGGCTTCAAGGGCTGCTGAGTCGGCATAGACTTAGAGCGACTAGAGGCAGCTGCAGAGCTGGAGCACTTCGGCAGTGTTACGGGTCAGGTTGTTTTTGGTTCTGTTTTGCTGTTGTTTTCTTTGTTTCTACAGATTGCCAGCTAAGGATCCACCTGTTCTTATTTGGAGGACTGGGAATTTAAGAGTCCCTTTAAGAGAGGAGGCTGCATCTTTTGTTAACATCCTACCTTTGGGCTCTGCTGGACAGCTGGACCCTTTTGCCATTATCTTCTTTTAAATATTTTTCTGTTTATTGTTCATTTATTTGCTATTATTAATTCTTTATTCCTATCTATAAACCCTAGACCGAATAAATGCTTTTGGCTTAGAATGATACTTTTGGACTCAGTTCCCTTATTTATTGTTGTTTCCCAAGTCGGGATGTAACAGCAGGAAGTGTCGCATGGCCTGGGACGACTTCTGCGCCTCCGTGAAGCGCTCCGTGAAACCTTCAATTGCAGGTCTGAAGAAGCCAGTGGGGGAGATCGGGGTGTCAAGGAAGGGTACCTTGTCCGTGTCCTTGATTTCCGTCAAGGTGAGCCATAAGTGGCACTCGAACACCACTAGGCTGGCCATGAATCTCCCAATTGCCTATGCCGTGGTCTTAGTAATGACATGCTGTCATCAGGCAGTTCGTCGTCACACCCACCAACCGAGACCATGTTGCTCATGCTGGCAGAGGGATGCTGGACAGGTTGAGTAAAGAGGACGGGGAAGCCTCTCTGTATGGACTACACACCGAGCACTGAAGTCCTCTGCCCCGCTGCTTTTTCCTCACAGGCTCCTGGGAGGAAGAAAACGGGAGGGCGTGAGGGGCGGAGTCGCTTTCTTTTCTTTGCGAGTACAGAGAGGAGAGATTCATGTTCTCGCAATGTGAACAATCTGTCCCCATGAGCGTGGTTTCCGTGTGGGATTTTCCGAAGCAGGAAACGCACTCACTGTGGCCGTCATCAGCGTGCAGGGGGGACCTGCACGTGCTGCAATAATGGTGCGGCATTTGAAACAACGCCGATTTGCTCCTTTAGAATGCTCTTTTAGAATCATCGCCGGATGGTGGCAGGGGAAGCGGGACCGCTGCCGAGCCATTGGTTCATTTTTAAGTTACTGTATGAACCAATGGCCATGCAGTTACACTGCATTATTGAAAAATGGCTTCAGGTAAGGATAATAAAGGACTTTTTCCCATAGTGTCTTAGCAGACACAGTACGAGTGAAGTATCGATAGGGAACTGTATATATATATTATACTGTATATATATTTACACAGATTTACATCGATTCACCTTCAAAAGTGCAAACAAATATAACATCTGTCAGATTTTTTTACCCATACATTCTGTCCATTTTCAGATGAGACGACACTGGAGGCAGGTATTCGGGTTCAGATTCATAGTCAGAACGAACCCCCGTACATCCACCAGCTGGGCTTTGGGGTCTCTCCAGGATTCCAGACATTTGTTTCCTGTCAGGAACAGAGGGTAGGTTTAATTGGGGTAAAAACCACCAAAAACTTTTAAGGTCTGAATGTAACAGCAAGCTGTTCTAAACTCTTGAATTCCAGACATTTTAAATTAGGAGCTAATTTACAAAAAGTCAAAAAGATTTCAGGGCTGACTGGGATATTTTTTAATTGAGACTGCATGTGCTAAATATTTCACAGCCATAGGGTGCACTCAGGCAGACAAAGAAGCAGAGACAGACTTTTTTCTTGAAATGTCTGCTGTTTCTCTAGCTAACATACCTGCCACAGCCATGGGGAAACTGTCGGGCTTCATCCGAGCCTGTGATCCCAGGATACGACACCTACAGTGTCAGCGCTTGCAGACTGCACTGTGAGAGCACACAGGTGCAGAGAGAGTGCAACTGCAGGATGGTGCATATGCCAGGTGCGTGCTGTAGTACGAGTGGGAGAGTTGTCATAAAAACTGTCTATATCAGTAAGAACAAAATATGCCGTGTTGGTACTTGTCACGCCACCACACAGCTCATCTGTAAAATTGTTCTTTAAGCTGCTGACAGATTGGCAGCTGCATCACAGCATTCCTTGTTTCACTGTCGAGTCAGTGGCTTTCTTAGAAACCTTTATGGAGCAGACTTCTGTAAACAATCTACAAGCTCTCTTACTGATGGGTTGGTTCAATTTTTTACACATCAAATATCTCTCTACAGGCAATGCTGATATCTGCACACCCAGTAAAATCAAGTGTGTTGACAAGGCTTTAGGTAAGATCATCACAGACACATCTTAAACGCATAAATACTGATGCTGATTGATCATCTCAAATAATTGTAAAGTTTAAAGAGATAATTCACCCCAAAATTTAAATTCTGTCATTATTTACTCACCTTCATATTGTTATAAACCTGTAATTTATATGATTTTTCTTATTCTGTGGAAGATATTTTGAAGAACAGCTTTTTCCAAGTTATGAAAGTCAGTGCAGCCCAAATCAACACTGTAACATTTCGACTTTCATTGTATGGACAAAAAAGAAAAAGAAAAAAAACATTTTTCAATATATTTTTATATGTACTTCACATCTGTATTTGATTTGAGTTCTGTGAGTTCTTTAAGTTACATCCTTAAATCTTTTCCCATTTATTTAAAAATAAACATTTGTATTTTTCTTTATCCAAATGTGATTTTTGAAAGACAAGGATGAGTACCTGATAACTAATGTTAATTTTTTTTCAGTGAACTAGTCCTTTCAGACATAGGCTTTGAACAATAGTAATGTGTTTTTATAATAGCCATTAGTGTA
The DNA here is from genome assembly GCA_021397915.2 of Tor tambroides. Lineage (NCBI taxonomy): Eukaryota > Metazoa > Chordata > Actinopteri > Cypriniformes > Cyprinidae > Tor > Tor tambroides. The sequence goes on along the minus strand of JAFVLL020033255.1, from coordinate 16,596 downwards.
GATGAATTTAAGTCAAGTGTGAATATGATTTAAGAATATTATTGATTTTTCATTTAAAAATCATTATATTCAAATGTCAAACCATTGTAAAAATTTAACTGAAAATATATAGTGACAGGTTTCAGGATATTGGTTTTAGTTTAACACCCGCTGTGAGTTTTACATACAGTTGTCAGAACTATAAATAATGATTTTTGACATTTCTTTATGGAGTTTGATGGAGTTTTTTTTTCATCAAAAATACTAAAATTGAAAAAGAAAAACCTGTACGTCTTGTTTTCTCAATTTAAACTCAATTTAAAGACAAGAAAATAGTTTCTTTTTTAACTTTTGAATGCTTACTTAAATGTGATACTTGAGTAAAATTTTTGACATATTTCACACCCCTGGTAAATCATGAATAATCAGTCAATAATAATGATTTTTAAACAGTGATTATTCACAACTCTGCTGATTTGAAGTAACTGAGGTTTTAAAAACTCCCTATTGTATTTAAAACTATTGAACAACACTGAGAGCTTAATTATTGATGATAACAACAACACCATTTATTGCAGTTCCTGTCCTCAGCAAATATAATTCATCAATATTTCCTGTACACTTCTTTTGCAGCTTTACTCCAGAAGAGCACAGGTGACTCATGCCCCTGCGAGACACCCTGTAATTTGACTCGGTATGGAAAAGAGCTCTCTATGGTTAAAATCCCCAGCAGGGGCTCTGCTCGCTACCTTTCTCGCAAATACCAGAAATCGGAGGAATACATCAGGTAAGTCTAATGCATAAACGGCCACACATACACATAGTCTCATGGGGTAGTTTTCATTCTGCTGCTGAACATATTGAACATTATAGTTTATACCCTCAGACAGACCAGAGAGGAAACAAACCCAGCAGTTTTTTCATTGGAAGCTAAACGTGCTTCTGCAAGGATACCTGCACAGCATTTTTTATTTATTATTTATTTTTGCAAAACATGCTTCTCTCACAAATTCTATCAGCCTTTTCTAATAACTATACCAGGATTTCTATTGTCCAAACTGAGGCTAGTTTCTGTGTTATATAATGGGATGAAAAATGTAATTGTGGTCTTCCATTCATTGGCTCAATAATAGAACTATTTTAATAGACTGCTCTATAACGACAGTCTGTGGTTTCTACTAATTATTATTTTTTAACCATTTTTGGTGCTAATCCCTTTCTTTCCATAATACAAAAAATAATGGGCTCATTTCCATACTGTTTCCCTGCAGGGAATTAAACAATTTTATTAAACTTTTCATTGTGCAGAGACAACTTTCTCATCTTGGATATTTTCTTTGAGGCCCTTAACTATGAGACAATAGAACAGAAGAAAGCGTACGACATCGCTGGTCTGTTAGGTAGGTTTACAATCCCCACACACTATAAACATCTGTACTGCAACTGTTATGGTCATCAGAAGTGTGGCATTTCCAGAGTATTAAAGGGATAGTTCACCCAGAAATGAAAATTGTGTCATTTTAAACCTGTTTGATTCACTTTAATTAACAAAAGAGAAGATGCTTTTCACACTAATGTCTCATGTTTTTGTTCAAATAATTAAAGTCAAAAGGGTTCAGTGTTGTTAAATGGATAGTTCGCCTTCAGTTGCTGGTCCCCATTGACTTGCATAATGTTTTTTTTTTTTTTTCCATACTATGGAAGTCAGTGGGGACCAGCTACTGAAGGTGAACTAACATTCAGAAAGGAATTCATACTGGTTAGGAATGTATAGGTTGCACTTGGAGACAAGAGGTCCAATAAATGCCACATGTCCAAAATTTTTGTGCAGCATTGTACAGATGTTGAAGCCCTTTTTTTGCTAATTTTATCTTAATAAAACTATACACTGGGTTATAGTTTTTTCATCTTGACATGATATTTTGGGCCACAATTTTCATTATCACATGCATTGGGAGTAAAAACAGTTTGGCATTATTTCATGGATGTCAATGGAGGACAGGCACTGTCTGTTCAGTACACTGATCATATTATTGAACTGATGATAAATATAATAAAATATATTTAAATCTGAGCTGTGCTTTTGATAATCTTGTTCATTTCTGATATTTTTGTTTTGGCTAGTAGAAGTTCTTAATAGCCGGTAACTTAAAGGGTTAGTTCACCCAAAAATGAAAATTCTGTCATTAATTACTCCCCCTCATGTCATTTCAAACCCATAAGACCTTTGTTCATCTTCGGAACACAAATTGAGATATTTTTGATGAAATCTGAGAGCTTTCTGACCTTCCATAGACAGCAACGTAACTGAAACGTTTAAGGCCCAGAAAGGTAGTTAGGACATTGTTAAAATAGTCCATGACATCAGTGGTTCAACCATAATTTTATGAAGCAACGAGATCAGAGGAATGAACATGCATGCGGCATGATACTCTCGTGAATGTGCATCGAAAACTGAAACAGACAAGAAGAAATTCTTGAATAAAGTTGTTATTTTTGTTTTCTTTGTGGACAAAAAGTATTCTTGTAGCTTCATAACATTACGGTTGAATCACTGATGTCACATGGACTATTTTAACGATGTCCTTACTGCATTTCTGGGCCTTGAATGTTTCAGTTGCATTGCAGTCTATGCAGGGTCAGAAAGCTCTCGGATTTCATCAAAAATATCTTAATTTGTGTTTTGAAGATGAACGAAGGTCTTATGGGTTTGGAATGGCATGAAGGTAATTAATGAGAGAATTTTTAGTTTTGGGTGAACTATCCCTAAACATTTAGTAGCCAGATTGGCTGATGAGTAAAAAAAGTTCATTTTAAACCCTGATTACAAATCAATATTATACAAATACTAGACGATTAATACAGAAGAAAAGACTTAATTTGTTTATGTCATCATTGTTTGGTTTCCATTTCCAGGAGATATTGGTGGACAGATGGGGCTCTTCATTGGGGCCAGTATTCTTACTATACTGGAAATACTTGACTATATCTATGAGGTATCTTCAGTTCATAGTGAAAGGACAGTCCTATGACGTTCACATAAACACACTATCGTAAAACACACTATCTCTTGTCCTTTCAGTCTGTGTTTAATCTTTATCTCTGTAGGTGGTCAAATACAAAATCAAGCAACTCCTGAAACCAAAAAAGAGTCAGAAACAACAGAACCAACGGAACCTGATCCAAGAGCAGATCCAGAGAACAAAGAACCTGCGAGAACAGAACCTGAAAGCTCAGCTGGCAGCCGGAACCATAGCTACAGTCAGATTTGAAGAAGTCAAAGTCAAGGTGAGTCAGAGAAGCATAGTGATTTTTTGATGGCTTATATGCATTGCACCTAATAACTGATGATCCGCATCATGCGATTCGTTTGTTAACAGGCAGCTAATGAAGTGGCTCAACCGCACAGTGCACATCCAACTTCAATATTACCAAATCATCACAATGCACAAGCAGTCGTACAACAGGACTTTGCTTGTTAAGGGACGCCTCTTCTTCTCTGTATTTATTTTTCATATCACTGGACTTGAAATTGGGATCCTGAATGGACCCTGTACACTGAAATACAAATTTCATTTTTTCCACTTATAAAAGCTACAGCCAAAGCCTAATCCAGGACCTTATGTGAAACCGGCTCAAACCAGTCACACCGTCACTGTTCTCATTGTTCAAGTCAATACCAGATGAAGAAACCACACAATGCGTTTCACATGTGCTTTTGTTGATTTTTTTTCCATCTGGATGGACCTATCATAGATTTCAAAGAAGAAAGGACCTGAAAGGATCAGATTCGGTCAGAATGTTGCATTTGTTGCATAAATTACCTATTTGACAGGACAAATATGAACTAAATGAAAGTTATAAGAGATGAAGCAACCATACAGCTGTTGCTTAGTGCAGAAAAAAGTTGGTTTCTGCGTGGTTCTTCCTAAGGTAATGTACAGTGCTTGCGCCATTTCACCTTTTCACATTTCTTAATAACATAATGAGACTTCTCAGTAGGAGAAAGGCTAAAATATACCACTCGTTTCTCTGAGTAGGTGTTATGTTCTTTTTCAGTCTTATGTAACTTCTCCATTGTGCTGTAGTCCTTATAATGAAACAGTCTGTCTCTAGGTTTGAAACATGGAGAACACCACACTAGACCACACTGTTTGCTGAAATCATCTCTAGTAAAAAAATAAAATAAAATAAAATAAAAACACAACTAATATTCTTTATATGAATATAAAAAGGTAGAGGTGATATTTATTTTGTATTCAAATACAAGCACATTCAAATACAAACACATTTCAGTTTGTAGTAACATTTTGCTGAATATCCATCATTTCCATCTGGTCATAAATCTAAAAAAAATAATAATAATAATAAAAAAAAATCAGTTTGAAAGGACTATAGAACAAGTAATACTGACTAAAGATGAAACAAAACTGTCCGAGTATAACCTTAAAACCACCATGAGTTCTTATTCTCTTTTTTTATAATTTCATGTCTTGAATAATGTATTGGAGACTGGTCACAAGCCAGAGCCTTCTGATTGAATATGCAGAATTTCCACAATTAACCTTGTACATGAGAGTATTTCAAGGAGAAAAAAAAAATCTGCTTTTACTGCCATCTTGTGGGCCTAATACTAAAACACAAACACCTTTTATGTTTTATCAACACCACTTTGTATGAACTTGTCAAAGTCTGGTGGCTCAATAACAGTGGACATTCAAGGGTAGAGATGTTATATGGAATCATGCAAATTACTGTGGAAGTATTTGGTGAATAAAAAGTTGTTGTTTTTTTAACAAAATATCTCATGGGTATGATAATGACTGTAATCCAAGTTGTGAACAAATAGGTTGTGATCACATAATAATAATAATAATAATAATTATGAAAATGTACTGTCACCTACATTGACACACTTTCAACAAATAGAATTAGAGCCTCTTAAGCTCTTCATCTGTAACCGTTTTTGTTAGCAGCAGAACGGCACACACTGTAAACATCTGCAGTGTGATGCACTAACTCTGTAATCTCATTATAGCATGTCAGTTCCACAGAGCCCAACACCTGGTACTCTGCTCTCAAACATCTTTTTGTAAAAAAAAATATGGAAGGAAAAAACAAACAAACAAACAAACCACCTAAACATCATTTTGACATTATAAATATTCTTAAATATTTGGTATATGTGCAAAACAAAACAAAACTAAAAAAAAGTGTTTGTATGTTCATTTGTTTGCTGGTTGCATAGCTGAGAAGCATTTCACTGTGAAGGAGCAGATTTAAAGGCACAGATTTTTACATGGACAATATAGTTAGGTTGTCCCAGACAGCCACAGCTCACGGGAAAAGGAAGTGTGGGTGGAATACTGGAATGTATTTCTAACATGGGTGGATTCAGAAAACTGGAATAATGCAAAATACATTGTGGAAATAGCTTTATACATTCGCCCTTTCTGAACTGTCCAGTATTGTTGTAAACGTACTTTATCCTCTCTTCCCTCAGCTGCAGACACAATAAAAATGCAAAGCAAATCCTTTCACTACAATTACTGAAAAAAAAGCAAAAAAACAATCTATTCACATTCTTTTTCTCAGCTCCATCACTAGCCCCAAGTATACTTTGTTTTTACGTCAATGCTAGTGTATTCATAGGCATTCATTTTTTCCCTAAAAGAGTTAAGCACAAAACCTTCAACAAGACTTCATGGATTCAGTACAGAGTTTAAACGTAAATATAATGGATGGATTAAAATGGATACATTTTTAGAATTGGCTTTGGGTGGGGTTTGTGCTGTACTGGTTATGTGTACAGTGTCCGTGACAAATTTCATCATAGATAGATAAATTTTTCCCACGTGTATTAAAAAAAACGTTTTGGTAAAGCTCTATAAGCCATGAACAAAACCAACCCACTACAGGGTGAATCGCAACATTACAAACTTCATTTGACGCAAAAAGTATTTGAAAATCAGACAAAAAGACAAACACATACAACACATTTATAGCGGCTTTAGTGAGGGAATGAAATACAATCCCATGAAGCATTCCGAATGACATGAATTAAAATATATATATATATATATATTCATTAAAAGTTTTTGTTTAATTTAATAGAAACTATATATTTTAAGTTTACTGTAAAATATGAATATATACACAAATATTTTAGTTTTATGAGAGCGTAGAGAGACTGACTCAATTATGTCAGATTCTCTGATTGGTGGATTTTTCTATACAGCATTATGGGTAATGTAGTTTTTCAGTGATTCCACATGATTATTTTTAAAATAAATTCAAATTTGAATAGATGTTTTTTAAAGGTTTAAAAGTTATCCTCAAAATCGATTTCCCCATGGAGATTATTAACAATTTTTACCTATAGAACTCGGCTGTTGCAGTCTAGTATCTGCATACTGTATGTACACTGGCAGATATTTTTATCTCTGTATGCTTACCTTGCACATGCACTTTGATTTTATTTTTGCATTAATTAGTTTGTCCACAAGGTGGCAACAGTGGCCCGGGCCATTTGTTTCACAGTCAAAAAAAGGTGAAGACAGATCAACAACAACAAACTACTGGAGAAGGCAACAACAACAGATGCCTGCATTGACGAGCGCTTGTGTGAGGAGGTTAAGAGATACCCGCACTTCTACTTTAAGTAAGTACAAAGACATTTTTATATGTCATAATTTCTGGGGAGAAATAGCGCAGACACTGGACAAAGTTTAAACGTGTTTGCGCGTGCTATCAAATGAAGTGTACTTTGAAAGGCTATGGAGTTTGGCTGTGCGCTTATGCTAGCATCTGTAAGAACTGAAGTATACTTTGGGCTTAACTCCACCAGTCTGTAAGGTTAATTACATTTACCAATGAGGAATACAAAAACAATGGCAATTCATCCTAATGAGCAACATGAAACGTGCCACAACACAAAATTCTAAAATTACTCAGAAAAGCACAGTGAAAGAAATTTTTTTTGTAGTGCAATTACAGTTGTGAGTCAAGTGCTCACGAAAAAGATGTCTCTAGATATTTCTTGTTGAATGTCGCAGAATATTCCTTTCAGAACATTTCTCTTTGGTTTCAGTAAGATAATCAAATAGTTTTTACTAGAGAACTGGTTGACAGGTGTTAAAATGGACAAGGAGTGCTGCTAGCGGTTAGCCAGTCTACAGTTACCCCACTGTTGCTTCTTTGGAAGCTCCTCAGGTGCTGTTACCTGGCTCTTGTTCAAATATCAGCATGGCGAGCTGGGAACGTGACCCCTGGCTCTCCAGCTTGCTCTGAAGACAGCGGTGGAACATGTCCTCACTAAGCCGAGGATCGCAGGTCCGGTTGCGGTACGCCTGCCGCAAAGCAGGCTCGACAGCACGGAACACGTGCAGCCCCGAATACTGCACAAACACGTCATAAAGATCCAGGCTCTCCAGCAGCTCCTCATTCTCCTGCAAATCCCCAGACATCCGTGTGCGCGAGGACATGTAGTCAGAATTGTAGAAACACGCCTCTTCGAAGGTGTATCGGTCAAAGTGACCCACTTCCCTGACCAGGTCTGGTGAGGCAGGAGGAACCTGGTCTGGATAAGCCACACTGGGGTCAAATTCTTGGAAATGGATGGGAAAGAAAGCCTGCCAGCCACTGATGGCATTCATACGACAGCGATTCAAGAACTCTGAGTTGAGTATAGTGTCAACGGTGACCAGGAGGAAAAGTGTTTCCACTGGATGCTTCCTAGATACAATATCCAAGATCCGCAGGAGACCCGGACTTTCTGTCTTTATGCTGATCCAAGACACCTTCACGCTGGGATATCTGCGCTCGATGGAAGTGATCTTAGCCTTGACCTCTGCAAAGACGTCATTTGTACTCACTTTTTGGGCCTCTGTGGGTTCATAGGTGAAGAGGAAGTTAAGAACTGCATTCTCACCAGTCTCAAACAAGTTGGAGGAACAGTGATCCAAGAAGCGCAGCGCTGCATGGGAGTCGTAACTGGTGAGGGGCAGGAGGACGTGGACTCGTGTAGCCTCGGTGACGTAAGGCATGGGGATAATCTCTACTTGGCTCAGGGGTCGCACAAGGTGTACACGACGTGCGATAGATTTCTGGTGACCAGACTCAGTCGTGGCCTGGAACTGCAGGTCCAAGGTGTACTCCATCCCTCGTGTATGGTCGAAGCGCCTGTAACCGTTCACCAGCCGTGGAGCGCTCAGCTGTACAAAAGGGCTGTATTTTTTGTTGAGCTCTTCTACAGCGACCTTGATGACGTCAGTCACGTCATCACGATCAGCACCATTGAGCTGGCATTTAGGGGCACCGTCCACGCAGGAGAAAAGGTTATCTTCGGTAAAGTAGTCCCAACGGAGTACCTCAAAGCGGCTCTTGGGTTCAAAGGGAGGTGTGATGCCGATTGGCCACAAAGCACTCTTGTTTCCATCCACTGCTAATTCACTGACATTCTTTATCTCAGACTAAAGGTGAAAAGTAAGATTCATGAAAAGCTGACAAAAACCATAAAAACAAACACAACACTGTATCTTTAGGAGAAAAAGCTTGTCACTGGGACAGTACACCTTCATACCTTTCAATAATCTTAAAATGTGCATTTTAGTTTCTTAACAGTATATTAAGGTATAGTGATTTTCAACCACTCAGCAAACTTTCAAGGCGGGTTCAAGATAACAAAACAACTAAAACATTTGGTAATATATTTCTTCTTCTTTATAAATGTTTTATTTTCTTTAGAGAACACCATGGTTTTAGAAAACCTGGATATATTTTGAGGAGGGCTATTTTTAAAATTGTGGTTCATAGACCTCAAAAAGTCATGTAAAGATTACAATCTTAAAATGTTATCATGTTATCACATTTGTTTAGTTATGGTAATTTCTAAAATATTTAGTAATTAAAAAAAAAAAATAATAAAATAAAATAAAATCCATGAACCCTTGCTTATCCAGTAAATAACAAAAGTCATGGGGCCTTTGTATGGATTTACTTTTGTGTCTTTTTTATTCAGTCAGACATACTGTGTTTGAGAGCAAAACTAATTATACTGTAAATAAAAAATTACAAATAAAAGTCTTGTTAAGACTAAAGTAATTGATAAAACTCTTTGCATTGTATATTCTCTTTCCTTTATGCAGTTCCCACACTTTGCATTACACACCACCACATTTTGCTCTCTGTTCTGCTGTCATTTTTTGCGAGTCTAAAATCTGTTGAAATGTTTTGCTTTCAAGTTGAAGTGAGTGTGCGTGAAACAGCATCTCAGTGGCCAGTAACTATGCACCAGAATGAAAGACCTGTTTCTATTGATCACTCTCGCTTTGTGCAATAATTTGGCCACACCCACTGCACGGTCCCGAACAGAGAGCGAGGTTTGGCATGAAGAACAACACGTCATTGTCTAATGTCATGATCATGATCTTCTTTAGAACACACTTAAATGCCTCGGAAGCAAAACTTTTCAACTCACAAATAAAGATTTTAGACCCACAAAAAATTACAGCAGAACAGGAAGCAAAATATATGGGTGCATAATGAAAAGTGTGGGAACTACAGTACATAAAGGAAAGAGAGCGTTTGTTTGCAATGCAAAGAGTTTTGTTATCAATTGCTTTATTTTTGTCATTAAAAAAATTCTTAGCAAGAATTTGTTTTTTAATTACAATGTAATTAGTTTTGCTCTCAAACACAATATGTTTGATTGCATGAAAAAAGGCACAAAAGTAACTCCATACATTTCAATATTGCTGTGAAAAGTGGGGGGCGTTTGAGTAAAAAAAACAGAACCACTGCTTTATGGTGGGTTTTAGTGATAAGGTAGAAAGACGTACCTGTGAGGGAACTGCGCCAGTGACAAGCTAAAGGTAAAGTAGCATGCATTCAAAAAGTATGAATTTAGGAAAAGATGCTGGTTTTGATGTCTTTTGTAACCAACATTAAAGAAATGTCATGCATGATGTACAAAATAAAGAGCTAAAAAAAAGCAGTGCTAAATTAAGAAATATTGTTGTTGTAGAGAAGCTGAAAATCTAACCTGTAGTTTTTCAATCTCTTCATAGGTCTTCTGCAGTTCTATTTCTGTGAAATGTTTGTGCAGACGATACATAAGTTCTGCACTGGCCACAGGATGAACAGTGAGAGCATTCTGGAATCCATCATTCCCCATTCTGGAAAGGTCCATATTGTTTTCCATTGTAAAATAATGATAATTCAGGCCCTGAGGTAAAGCAAGAGTAATATTAGATCAGAATATATTATTTTACGTAAATATATGTATTGTGTTTTTCACATGCCTCAACATTTGGCACTGTGACAAGAATCATAGTTTCATAGACAGCACCTCTAGGTTAATTCTGGTCATCTCTAGTCAGCAGACCTTTGCAATTTGCAGTAATGCTGTTTAATGTCTCGTTGTAACCATGCTAATTAACTGCACAAATCGCAGCAGGTCTGCAGCTGGCCTGCCGAGAACAGGAAGTCATTTACTTTGTGGCTCAGCAGCAGAAGAAGTACATCATTCCATTAAAGTAATCCTGGTTTCTGGACGCTCACTTGTTTTATGCTGGATACAAACAGCATGTTCAGGTCTGTGTGAATTACTGATGCTTTATGTTCAGGTCACTGCTTTTTACGTCAATGTTCAAAAGGTCCAAATTTGAACAACTAGACTGTCCTAAACACAGTCTAATGATATGTTGCCTCTGCATGAGACTGATAGCTCACCTAATGAGAGCCAGTGAATTTGGTTTCTCTGTGGATCGTAGAAGAAATCATTATTTTGGATTTTATTTCCACTTGCAGCAATAATTATTTATACATTTATTATTATTATTATTATTATGTTTTTTTTCCAGTTTTACAGTGATAAACATTTAGCTGTATCTGCTTCCAATCCATAATGTTTCCCTTAAACCAGTTAAGTGCACGCTGTGTTGACTGTCTACACAACACTAAAACAAACACTAACCCCTAACCTTGATAGCACATCCTAATAGATACCATTACTGTTTGTCATGAATTGATCCATCCATGATTTTTCTGAAGTCTGAACTTAAGTCTGAACTTTTCTTTGACCAATGAAATCTATATTGTGGGTTGGGGTTTATGTTTACCTGTTTTGCTTCCAAAAATGTAAAACCACTAATTGATTGCCACTTTACAGCAATTAGTCTGCAAATATTAAATATATATATATATATATATATATATATATATATATATTTTTTTTTTTTTTAATGAAATCATGTAATGTCATTTTTAATTAGTCTGAATCTACAATGCGTTTGCATTAACTTATTTAGGTTTTCTTGAAATAAAAATAGCTATTCAAAAAAAATTTTAAAAGTTGAAAAAAAAACCAAAAAAAAAACAACTTTGTATCATTTCTGACTGCATTTACAGTAGAACTAAAGCACGGTCATATTTTTGTGTCCCTGTAACATGAATCCTCTGTCAATGGGTTACAGATGTATTTTGTATGAGACATGTGGTTCAGAGTACCTACACTCCCAAGTGTGGGACCAGAAAGATTTTTTAATGTTTTTGAAAGAAGCCTCTTATGCTCACAAGTCTGCTTTTATTTGAATAAAAATATGACAGACGAAAGTTTCGGAGGCAGTGTGTAAACGTGATTAACACAACGTGAGGTCGTATTTATTTTTCCACGTGTGAAAATTTTGGACTCAGTGTGCAATGGCCTTAAGTCATGCAGAAAACCTGAATCAAATCAGATCAGGCGATTAAGCCTTTCCATCACCTCTATGTCAAAGCACTTAAATAAGCCATCAGCCATCACTCTTGTTTAATCCCATTTAACACATCAACTCACAAACTATAGCTTATCACACTTACACCATTTTACCAAGCACATATACTATTCTATACTGTCTCTGGTGCAGATTACTTGCAATACGTGTTTTGAACACATGCAGAACATTTTCACATGACTGTGAGCTTGTTTGAGTATATCAATGTACCTGCCTCAGAATTTTCAAAATACTGTAAACTATTGATTATTTGGCCTCCCTGTTGCATTGAGCCCTTCAATATATAACAGCACACCCTCTCAATAAAGTATGGACCCTTGGGTAATGTGGTTTCCTGAAACTAGAGACCCTAGGTGAAAAATGTAGTCATTTGTGACCAGCATAAACATTGCCAACTAAGGGAAACCAGCTACATGAAAAGTCCACTTTATCAACACAGGCCTGTTTTTAGAGTTTGCCACGATGATCTGTACATAGTTCAGGCTCTGAGCCCCCAATCCTCCCTCCTTTCAGCTTATTTCGGCACACAGCTCTCTCAGCCACATTTGCCCTGGGATAGATACTATTTTAGCTTGTGCCTAATTGGAATCTCATGATATGAGAAATGTAACTGCCTTGGTGATTACAAGGAATAAGCAGATGCAGAACTGATCCTATTGAAAAATCTGTGTTGAGATTTAGTGCATTTCTTTAACAATGACTAACAAGAATGAACAAAACAGAAAAAGTTACACCCAAAAATATTATGTGTTATGTGGAACTTAATTTCCATCCATGACCATGCACTTTCCAAAACTGCTTGTCCTATGCTGGAGCCTATCCCAGTGTCTCGGGCTGAAAATGTAATATGCTAGGGATTTAGTTTCAATATAGTTAAAGGAATAGTTCACAAAAAAAAAGGCTGAAAATTCACTCACCCTCAGGCCATCCAAGATGTAGATGAGTTTGTTCTTCATAAGAACAGATTTAATAGTTCAAACAGCTGATAAAATCATCACAATAATCCACGAGTAATCCACATAGCAACAGGCGATGGAAGCATTATTACGGATTATGGATGCTATTATGGTATTTTGGCCAGAAGCAACAGTTTAAAGTTAAAATCGCTTAATGATGGATATTTCTTCCAAACACTCAGCTTTTCACTTCACAAGACATTAATTGATGGACTGGAGCTGTGTGAATTACTTGTGGATTATTGTGATGTTTTTAGCAGCTGATGGCACCCATTCACTGCAGATGATCCATTACTGTGATATAATGCTAAGTTTCAACAAATCTGTTCCAGTGAAGAAACAAACTCATTTACGTCTTGGATGGCCGGAGTGTCAGTAATTTTTTAGCGAATTTTCATTTTTGGGTTAGCTATTATTTTAATAAAATTGAAAGCTGTTTGAAAAATAAACAATGAAAACAGAATGCAATTTTGATTGTTTTGCTCTGGATTGTTTTCAAGACTGGATTTAAAGGGGTAGTTCAACCAAAAATTTAAATTCTGTCATCATTCTGTCACTCACCCTTATGTTACATATGTCTAACATACCTGCCTTTGTGTTCCACAGAAGTATGAGGATGAATAAATGGTGACAGAATTTTTTATTCTAAATACTCATGAAAATATTGCATAGATGTCATAACCCAAATTCAAGTCCCAGTTAATCATTACCTCTTACCTCATATTCCTCCACACAGCTCATGCCAGCATAATCAATGATACAGCGACCGAGCCACTCGTCAGGTCTGATGCTTACAATGTCAGTCCTGCACTGCTCCAAGAAAGGCTGGAGCTTCAGAAGTAGAGCACGGGATAGTAGAAATCCTGGTCCACTGTGACAGTACCTCCCCTGGGTTTCACCTCCAATGAACTCTCCAGGGTGGCCCATGTAAAGCTGAAGGTCCATGCTCAGGTGGCTTACTAAGGTCTTCAGCCTTTCCGGCTGGGTGTAGGTTTCATCCTGGACGAAGAAGAACCAATCGTAATCAGCAATGTGATGCTCTAGAAGATATCGGACAGATTGGAACATGTTTGGAACTGGACGCTCGTCACCATGGGCCACCACAAACAGTCCATTAGGGAGTTTACGATTGCGAGTGCCTGTAAAGAAGATGAGCCGGCCATCCAGGTGGTGGTTAAGGGTCCGGTTGATGGCCACAGCTAAAGTGCTTATGGTGGTTTTGGAGGTAAATACTGAGACAAAGAGACGTTCACGAATTCCAAGTTCTGTGCTGGCATACTTGGCTCTAGAGAGAGAAAGATTGAGGATAAAATAATAACATGAAGAGTAAAGAAATCACAGCAGAGTTGCATTAGAAAGTCACAAGCACAGCTGGGTTTGATGTGTCAGTTGGTTGAATAAACCAACCCAACCATTTATAACATACCACACACAGAAGTCAAAAATAGGCAGCAGTTGTGTCATTATATACCCATGTCATTTAAAACTGTCAATTTTTCCCATGAAACCCAAAATAATTTTCATGCAGTTCTTTCCATATGACAGTTCGTAGTGATAGGACAAACCAAAAGCTGAAACCATATAGCCCTTATGAAAAATAAATCTACTAAAATGTATTTGAAATACATTTATTTCATGCTATGTATACTACAAATATATTTATGTACTTAATAAAAATATCCTTCAGTTGTACTTTTAGTATACTAAACTGGTATATCTAAATTCTGCTAAATTAGAACAACTAATTTTGTACATAATGCACTTTCATTTTGTGGAAGTAGTGCTGAAGTCCAACTAAAGTTATACTAAGTATATTTGATTGTGCTAAGGTGGAAATATTGCAAGTATGCTTTGTGTACACTTTAAATATCTTACATTTAAAGACCGATGTTATTCAAAGATCATACAATCCTCATCAATACAACACATTTTAGGCTTCATATTAAGAAATGTGCATTGTGCACAAGTAGTACTCCAAAAAAAGTTTAATTATCATTTTTATATCAGAGCGTCTCAAGTGATATGTCAGTAAATATATAAACAGATTTGAACTATACTTAGTATATAGTATTTTAACTATATTGCTTTTTTAACTAGGGAGTAGCTTTGTGTGAAGAAAATTTTGGCCAGAGTTAATTCAAAGAAAATGATCTGCCACTCTCAAATCTAATTCTCTTTTCCACACATCTGAATTGCCATTTTGTGTTCAGTTGATACACACATGAGAAAATGAAGGCTTTTTGGCATCCATGACCCTCAATGTGAACCCAACTAGATTTCAGAACTTTAGCAGAGGAGATTAGTTAATGATTTCACAATTTAATTTTCTTTGTTTCTACATAAAGCTACTGTGCGCCTTCATTGTAAGCTTGAAAACCATGAAGCTTGAACAGCTTTACTCACTATGGACCACTCTTCAAAATGTACTGCATAAAGGTTCTTCAAAATTCCTTTTGTTTGTTCCTATGTCAAAATCTTTGAAAAAATGTTGACAGGCAGCTAGGTGTTTATTCCACACAGAATGTATTTTTTCTGGCTTCTGAATATGTTCTATTCACTCAAACTTCAGATGCCATGTCTCTGTGATGGACTGACCATCCTTCCAGGACTTTTCCCTGCCAGTGGCCTAAGATGCTAAACTAATACTCCTATAACTTTATTAGTCACCACTTCAAATAAATAAAATGATTATTATTAGATTTGAACGCTACTTATCCACTATTTAATGTTACTGTTTTACCAGTAACCAAACTATATTTTTGTTTTAGCAGAAACTATAGTTACTATATTACACTTTACACTTTTAAAAAATTGTTTTGTTTCTGCATGTCTTTATTAAGGACGCTGCTGACTTGTTGACGCTCTCATTGTAGTTCAGATTACTAAACCGCTGATCCGTGAGGCCGCATCAGCTTCTAGAGGCCAAGGGTCAAGATCAGAGCCTTTGCTCTTTAAATAGCAATCGCCCTACTAAAATGTTCCCTCTTTTGTGCATAAAAGACGAACCAGGTAACTTTAGTTTAGCTACAGACCTCTTGCAGAAAAGCACAAAGAAAATAAATCTACTTGAGATGCCGTTTTTATTATTACTACTGCTATTATTATAATTATCGTCATTACATTTTTTTCTTCTTTTGTGCAAACTGCTCACAACTATTCATGCACGCTTTAAATACACCCGAGAGACTTCAGTCATGATGCGCTCTACAGAATCACTGGTGGAGCTCCATGCTACACACCTACCTGAAAACTTTCTTTGGAGGACCTTCCTGGGCAGGCTTGTTATAAGGTACTATTCTGGGCTCAAATTCCTCTTCGACATTTCCGTTGTCAGCTGTGCCAGCGGATATCGAACTAGGCTTACGGGCCCCTTTCGAGCTTCCAAGCTGCCCTATGAGCATCTCGTCTGCGGCTCCCATCCAGTCAGAGTCGCAGGACTCATCCACCCAGGTGACGCTGAGGAGACTCAGAGTGAATCCCAGAGAGATGCCCACAATAATCGGCCCGGTCGGCCTGATGAGAGACACTAACATTGCGATTCTCATGCTTTCAGTCGCTCCTCGGCACAATGAGGAGATGCTTTTAGCAGAACGAGCCTGGGGAATTGCGTCGCTCTCTCTCTTCACACCTATAAAGACAGACGCGACTGTCTCTGTTGCCTTCTGACGTGTCATCGCTCCGGACTCCGCCCTTTACTAACCAGACGTCAGTCAATGCAAATTCTAAGCGCTGATTACTGCCATTCGACAGAGGCATGGATGGAGGAGGCGCCATCTGCGAGACCGCAACAAACCTATCATTAACTCCAGCTATAATTTAGGGGTAAAAGCGAATTTGGTCGTTTGCCCTAGGATATTGCGAGGAAACCGCGTTTGACCTGGAAAGTT
>JAFVLL020033253.1:0-86054 GCA_021397915.2 Tor tambroides | reverse complement strand
CTAAACTCTGCAGGACACCGGCCCTCCAGGATCAAGTTTGATGACTCCTGCGGTAGAGGATCAATTGCTGAGCAAGTGATGTAATGTTAAATTTTTCTAGATTTCTTCCAATGAAGAAACAAACTTTTCTACATCTTGGATGACTAAATTTCCAACAAATTTGGATGAACATATCCACTCACCCCACCCAAAGCGCTGCAACCTAAAGCAAAAAACTGCATCCAGTTGATATTTTCACTGAAGTTGCCAAGAGCAAGGATTGTGTCAAGCTGTTCAACAGGCAAGCACAGGACTTTCCACTTCTGAAGAAGCTCCTCTTTTGTAATGATTTCTTTAGGGGCGAACTACAGGCGAGAGAAACTTCATCAATATTCATAAATACATCTGCTGTACTGTGTATAAAACATACAAAAGAAATGCAGTGGATCACACCTGTTCATGAAGGACCTTTAGAAGGCCTGGTGTAAGTCCTGTGTCTGTTTTCTGAGTTGCCACTGGCATTTCCAGCCTCTCTTTGACTGGTAGGTCCTGACCTTTTGATAATGCTGAAAAATAGCTGGAGGAGAAGCAGTTTTATTGTTGTCATACTATATTCCATTGTTTTATAAAGCATACATTATATATAATGCCAATCTGATGCATTACCATAGTATACAACTTACTCAGTGGCCCATTTCAGCACATCATGTGGCTGTGTCTTGATTGCAGCTTTTGTGAACTGCTTTAAAATATCAGGCAGTTCTGGAGGGATGTTGATCTGCTGGGCGCAGTACATTGTCTCAGGAGGAGGCATCACTTTGTTTGCGTTTCAAGATAATGACAAAGAGAAGGTGAACACAAAAGAGCACAAAAATGACATTAGCCAGTCAGAATATCATTCAATACGGAGAAAGGCTCAGTCAGCATCTTTTCCGGACCAAGTACCAGCTACACACTAACACATGAAAATTGTGTTACTTTAACTGGCTAATGTTACACCATAGGCTGGCGTTCAAGATTAACTAAATAGCATTTAATTTAAACAAACAAATGAACCTACCGTTTTATGGTTATTTTTAAATACAGAATTGTTGTTAAGTCCTTCTTCATAAATAACTTATTATAAACGTATAGTGTACGTTTATATATAGCACTTTATATGTATACTAGCCTATATAGTAAAGTATAAAATTATTTTGTCATCTTATGAGACAGCAGCGACTTGCATCAAAGTCTCTTTAAGTATTCTATAGTCTTTGCTTGCATCTCTGTGTTTTTCATAGCAACGGGTTGTTTGTATAAGCGTCACCTAGAAACCAAAAAGACCTCAAGATCTGATTGGCCAATGCCAGCAAAGAGGGCGTTAACTAGAGCATGTGTTGCCATGTCCATTTTTATAAGTCCATATTTATTTGTCCATCAGGATATTATAAGTCCCTTGTTTTTTTCCACTTTTAAAAACCAAAGTGTAGCCTACATTTTATTATTTATTTAAAAAAAAACGGTATTTGGGTTTGAAAAAGCTTGACTCCTCATCCAATGATGCGCTAATCTGATGCTTTTGCCTCGCAAGACGTAAGTGTGAGAGGTGTGTAGACTGTAGGCTATGAAAAAATATTATTGTTAATTAAATGTTAACATTTTGTGAAACAAAACTAACTATTGAAAAGGTATTATTTTCAAATTAATTAATGTTTCTTTATCTAATATTTCTAAAACAATCACTTGTTTTGGTTGTTTGAGTTGCTTTCTCTTGTGATATTTGGCAACACTTAAACAGATCTCTTCCGTTCACGTCTAAATTTGTTCAAAACCAACTTTTTTTAGTTTCGTATATTTGCAATAGGCTATAATTTTAATCGTCTTCTAGAAACATAGCAGTTAAGGAAGGGTTGATGGGAAAGTTTCCTGTCCGTATGAACTTTCATGAGCACAATAGCTTACTTGGACTTCCGAGAAAGTACAGTCCGGGTTTACAGCCTATGCAAAGTGAAAGCTTGCATAAAGGTCGTCTAAACGTGCATGCTGTTTGCTTCCTGTAGATGTGTTCAACTGTGGGTTACAATTTTCTCAGCCTAACTACATACATGTGGTCTTTGCAAAACAATGGAAGTTCAAAAGTATTTGGCACGTATCGGCTGTTCGGGTCCATGTCCTCCGACACTGGAGACATTGCGATACGTTCATCTGAGTCACTTAATGGCCGTTCCCATTGAGAATCTCACTATTCATATCGGAGAACGGGTCAGGCTTGAGTTGCCACTTTTATATGAAAAAATCGTTGTCATGCGCCGCGGAGGATTTTGCTTTGAGAATAATGGGCTCTTCTCATGGCTTCTATCTCAGATGGGCTTCGACGTGACTATTCTCTCCGGTCAGGTCAGGAATCGGTTCACCGGTGCTTATGGACCTCCGTTTGACCACTTCATCACGATGGTGAAGCTGGATGGACACAGATGGCTCTGTGATGTAGGGTTCGGCTCTGGATTCCAGCTCCCCCTCTCTCTTGAGACAGACAGTCCTCAAGTTCAGAGCCACGGAGCGTATCGCCTCAGATCTCAGGGAAACTTCATTTTCATGGAAATTAAATCTGAGACTGGAGAAGAATGTTGGACGGAACAGTACAAATTCACCCTGGATCCGTGTGAAAGAGATGATTTCAGAGCCATGTGTGATTACCATCAGAGTTCTGCTAGCTCGATTTTCTTCTGCAAGTCTCTCTGTTCACTCTTACTGCCCACTGGAAGAATCACAATCATGGGCCACAGACTGATTATAACCAGTTTGTCCTCAGTGGATGGACAACAAGCTAGAAAAACCACAACAGATCTTTCAGATGAAGAAATCACAGAGTTGTTGAGAGAAAAGTTTGGAATTGTTCTTCATTCTCCACTCACTCCAAAAGATGTTGAAATTGTACCACCACCAGTTACTTATTAAGGAGTTATTTGTTGGGTCTCTTTTTGCTTTTTAAGATGGTCTGTTGATTTTTTCCCCATTAAACACACAAGGAAATATTTAATTATGAATTAAATTCCTTTGTACACTAAGTCTTGTATATAAACATCACTCAGGGCATGAATGTAGGCTATTTGTAATCATCTGTGTAGATTCAAATGTTAAAAGCTGTTCTCTGAAGTGCCTTTTCCAATTAGTAAAAATGATTTTAAGGTCATTTATCTTTAACCATCACACAAAATATGTCTTCTTTAATAAATTATTCTAATAAATTAGTAACATTTTTGAAATAAAATTCTGTTGATGTGTTATTTGATGCCAGTAAACGTTGTGAGCTGCATTGTTCCAGTGTTATTTTAGTAGCCTATGTGTTAATATTTAGAATTCGATTTTATTACATAGATTTTATTTTATTCTATTTTGTTAGTTTTAGTAATTTTGTTATATTCTTTTGTAATTTAAATATTTCTATTTTGACTTTATTTTTATTTCAGCTTTACTTAGGCTAAATATATATAGTTAGCTGTCAAGGCAACATTTTTAATTTTCTAAGTTTTTCATCTAAATGTTTTAGAACAGCTTTATTTAAATAACCGAAAACGATGTTTAATAGTTTTAGTTTTACAATAACAACATTATTCATGTCATAACACATGGACACAAAACATATGAAAAAGTAACATCTAATTTTTAATAGCCTACGGACCAGGTAATAATATTTAAAACAACAATTAAGAAAATGTGACTATATTCATATTATGCTTTACAAAAACAGAACGAATTATTTCTGAGAAGTTTGTCCTCACAGAGTTGCCGTAGCAGAGCGCTGTTCTCAAGAAAAAATGTCACATCTTGGGAAAATAGCCAAGGTAAAAATACTTTATTTCATTACATGAATTCAAATTATGGAGGTACGGTTGTATTTTTTGTTTGCAGTTCATTTGGATAATTATGCATAATAAGAAAGCTGAGATTATTCAGTAAAGCGCATAGATGCGCTAGAGGTGCAGCAGCAGTGATGTAGCTAAGCTAACTGGAGCATGGACTTAATAGTCTTTTAGTATTTTTATATTTAAACTATAAATAAAAATCTATACATTTCATAAATTATTTTTATTTTGCCGCGTGATTCTATAATATATTTCTCGTGAATTATATTTTGTCCGGAATTCTAGAAAATTCTCTTCTGAGAGTGATGTGCCTCATCTTGAATCTCATGTGAAACTGGTGTTTTAGTGCGACTATTATGCCTTGCTGTTTGTTTTCGCTCGTTTGGTCATTTCAGTTTTACAGTACTTGTACATAATATATGAATACATCATTTGCTTTGTTTCTAAGGTTATTATGACTTGTTTCATGTTTGTTTTCTCTGCCCTTCCTTGTTGAGGTGGTGCTGCCCATGGCAGTGCCCGGAGCCCTTGGCCTGATGTCTGTCACTGTTTTTGCTGCAAGCGAGGCCAAAGAAAATAACACCACCCTGATGACGGATGAGGTACTTCCTGTGCACTGTGTTTTGGGATGGTAAGGGGTAGAACGAGGAGGTCACTGGCATGATGTTGAAGGGTTTTTACAACAGCCCTATATTTTTCAGCTTTCACTCTATGACACACCTGAGTCCCAGCTGAGGTACGAGGAGCCCGAGGTCGGTCATGTTGAGCAGGGTGTAGCATCTCTGAGGAAGACAGTGGAGCCTTATGTTTCATGGTGTCAGGTATGCTGTTGTACTGACAGTGTGTGGTGAAGTGATTAAAAAAAAAAGCTTGAGATTTAGAGATGCAGAATTTAGTTAATACAGTGTACGTATTAAAGATGATATATGTAATACATAAATATCATATTTTTAAGACATTATACATTATCATAATGTTTAGTTTATAGTTTTCATTATTTCTTTATGATTCTTTTCCACCTGCAGGAAAAGACACAGTTTGCCATGGAGAAAGTGCAGGCAAGTTATGTTGTTCATTTCTAGCAACTTCATAATTATGCTCATAATTTATGACTGTGATACTTAATCAGTAATATCTCCTGTACCTTAATGTTTCTCTCTTTCAATCATAGTCTTACTACAAGACAGTTGAGCCTGGTGTGAATACCACTCAAAGTATTGTAAAAGGTATGGACACAAACACATACTCATCGATACCAGGGGTTTTTGATATTTGATGCCACAGACCCCCAAATATGATCACACTCATGAGAAGGACTCCATTATTAAATTTGAATGCAGCTATAGATTTTTTTTTATGAATAAAGACCCAATTTATAATGTCAGGAATAAATATTAATTAAAAATTTAATTAAGTTTATAAGTTTTTATAGTCAGTATAATACTGTTGTGTTATGTATTTTATATTTATTTAAATCAAATTTCTATTATTCATTTTAATTTACTTTGATTTTTTTTGTTTTGTTTTATTGTATTCATTTTATTTACATAGTAGTTTTTTATTCTTTTTTCAGAATCTACTTCTGTATTTTTATTTTTTTTATTTACACTTTTTCTATAAATCATATTTCCATGGTTATACGAAATGGCATTGCATTTCTTTTCTTTTTTTTTTTTCAGATATGTATGCGTTTTTGAATGACCCTCCATCTGAGTTCTTCCCCAGTGTGGGTGTTATAGGATTCTCTGGAATTCTTGGACTTTTTTTAGCAAAAGGTATGATTCTTACTCCATTACTCCATTATTATTGATTTAATTTTGATCATAAGGTCTTTGACCTCTAACACTTGTTATATTATTAAGAACCATTTTTGTTCTCTCTGTGTTGTGTTTTTTGTCCCGACAGGCAGCAGAGTCAAGAGGCTGATGTTCCCCACTGGGCTGATGGCTCTGAGCACTTCCATGTTCTACCCACAGCATGCCGCCTCTGTTGCCAGGGCAAGTTTACAGTTCTTTCTGTTCAGATGGACAGAGTCTGTTGTTGTTTCTCAGCAGGCCATCCAGTACAGACAGCAGTAACTGAGGTTTTGAATAATGTAATATCAACTACTGTACTTGTGTCCTCCTGGGATATTAACAGCGCTTGTCTGGAGGAAATGCAGTCTGTGAATTGTGTGTTCAGCTAGTCAGTGTTCCTTCCTCTTTTTTCCTGTGTGGCCATCCATAAGCTCTAAACTAGAAAGCGGAGGGATATTTTGAGAATTTTTCCATGGATAAGCTCAGTCGAATAAAGTGAATAATAGATTACTCCCTGCCTCACAGGAAAAGCACAGAAAATTATATGAAGATTAATGAGAGTGTTTTAATGTTGCACACAGATTTGACAAAATTAAAATATCAGACATTGGTCCACTGATGATGGGTAATATGAATTGACTGTTTTTTCAACATTAATTGTTTTTTTAATAGACCACAAAACACTACATATTTTCCTGGGGTTCAGAAGGGCGAGTTGTTCTGGAGGAGCTGCTGAGAGGGAAATCATCTTCCAAGGAAAAAGTGAGGAGAAATCTGATACTTGGCACAGTGTTGTACTAGTTTTTTCCTCTTCCAAGACAGAGTTCATACAGTGCTAATGTCTTGAGCTGATTCATCCAAATGTCTTAAATGAAACCGAAAGTACTGTTCAGAAGTTTGTGATCGGTAAGATTATTTTCAATATTTTTGAACTAATCTTATGCTTATCAAAGCTGCATTCATCTCATTAAAAAATCAGTAAAACAGTAATATTATGAAATATTTTAAAATAACTTTTCTATATTCAAAAAATTAATTTATTCATGTGATGGCAAATCTGAATTTTCAACAGCCATAACTCCAGTCTTCAGTATCACATGATCCTTCAGAAATCATTATAATATGCTGATTTGCTGCTCAAGAAAAATGTCTTTATTACGATCAATTTTTAAAACAGTTGTGTTGTGCTTAATAATGTAAGAAGTCCTAAGTCAAGACTGTGCGATGATTTGGATGGCACATATATTTGACATTAAGATCATTCTAGAATTTGTTGAATAAACACCTTTGCTTCTCTGTAACATTTTACCGTTTTCTTTCCAGGTTGAGAAGACACAGAAAACAGACAGCCAAAAATCAAGTTGAGACAAAGCAGTAAGTTTTATGAGGAGTTCCTGCTTTGCACCTGGATTCTGTTCTCTTATCAATGCACTGATCAGTTTGGTATTTGCTATATATTATTGTGTTGGTTGTGTTTACTGGAACTGTATATGTGACTATTTGTTTCCTGTGCACTATATAAATGTACTTTTGTACACAGGTACACTGCAGCAGTAAGCATTTGGACCAACCTAAAAAAAAGAGCTACATACCTGACTTGCACTGTGAAATTTCCAGACATTTTTAGGTCTTACTGATGGCTCCTATTGTATTTCCAGAATTTTCTAGACCAGTGTTTTCGTTGCATTCCCTGGAAGTTTCCTGTGTCATTATACAAAGATCAAATGTCAAACTTGCATAAGTGTTATAATCTTCACGTACTTATGATTTCACAAAGCACTTTGATAAGAGTCTTCCCCATGTAACATGAACCTAGTCTGGACATAAACAACAAAGGGATATTCTGCAAAGTACAGTATTCTCCAGGACAGTTATACAATCCATTCTATGTTCATTCACTATACAGTGCAGATAGTAGTCTGTGTTTTTACCCTTTGACCTCTATGACTGGGAGGAAATCCTGAAGGTGTTAACTTATGCATATAATCAATTACAACACATCACATGTTTTCCCCCTTTTTTTAGATTTTTAATGCATTAAATTGGATACAAATAAAAGACTATTGATAAGATAATCTGACATACAAACTACATAATATGATTGCAATATAAGGATGAATACAAGCACTAAGGTAACTTCATCTCAGAGTAAATTGCTGTGTATTAATATGATTAATACCAACAGAGTATATAAAAGTATTTTATGTAAGTATCATAGTAATATTTAAACTGAGAAATGGTTGTGAGCCATCCCTAGTCCCTCCTTGAGCACTGGAACTTCGGGCCAGCTCACTCTTCAGCAGACATTTTCAGGAGATTCTCCTTATCGATCCTGAAAAGTCGCCATCCCTCCTGCAGCGAGAGGTCGGAAGCCCCGCGTCGCTTGTAAAAATCGATAGATGCCTTGTTGGACTCAGCCACGATGAAATGCATGCTGCTGCACCGATTCTTCACTGCTGTCTGCAGGTGGAAACAGAACTGTTTATGGTTGCGTCTAAATGTGTAATGTATAAAATCATTTAAAGACAACATTAAACATTTCTGTGGTCTGTTTTGAGTTTGAAACTATTTGCTTGTACTAGTTTTGTGTCTATTTTTGTATTTAATGATGGAAACTGTATGTGCAACAAATGTAAACAAGATGACTTACATCACTGAGGGTTTTCAGGATTTCAGACCCAATTCCAAAACCTGTGCAGCATGAAATTGGTCAAGGGAATTTAGGAAATACATGGTTTCACAGGAGACACCTTAATAACAAACCCTCACCTCTGTACTCTTTCATTACATAGAAATCTTCGAGGTACAGCAGTTTGCCAATCCAAGGGTCGTAGGTGAAGTAGTACATGGCAAATCCAATCACAGAATAACCTGTAAGTGAACACAGGTGTCTTACACAATTGCATTACTTACACATGCTTGTGCATGAAAAGGCTATGTGTATGAATGTTTATAAAAAAAAATTTAAAAAAAACGAGGTAAAACGTTCAACATCATATACTGATCTATCTATAAATAGTCTATTCAGCAGGTTGAAGTTCACTAAAGATATTGATGTTTTACCCTCGACTTTCTGATGCTCGGCTGGCACGTCTGCGACCACGCAGTGGTAAAACGGGTGGTCTCCGAATCCGTCCTCGAGCAGATCTAAACACAACTTTAGTTGTCACTCCGGGCCAACTATTGATCAGATTTCACATTTGATAAATAATGTGATCTCACCTTTCTCAGTTAATATAACTTGGTCTTCCATTTCTTCATACTTAGCCAGTTCCTTTAGAAGACAGAAAGGAAAAAAAATGCTACTTGAACTTGTTTGAACGTCAAGTTCTGTAGGCGGTGGGCCTAGGGCTTGTTTTCGTGCAGGGTCATATTTGGATACTCCATCAATGTCATGAAACTTTTTAAAATAATATAACATTAATATAAAAATCATAATAGGTGTGACATTTACTTTTAATATAACAATATAGAACAGAACACCAAATAAACGCATTTTAAGGCATGTATATAAACTTTTAAAAAAGTTCGACAGCATATTCTGCTACCCTAAATAATGTTCCTCAAATATGCAATTAAACCAGTGTGAAATCTACCTTTATGAGTCGCAATATGTCAGGCACGTCTTTTGGCTCCGCTTTACGCAAATTAAAATTGGCCATTTTCTTCTTTTACTCTTTTTCCCTTTTCTCACTAGTCCTCTATATGTGAAGAGAAGCAAAAGGTGTTTCTTCATTCGCTTCCCAGAATATTACCCTCCGCTGTCAAGTTTGGGCTTCTCCTGGATGGGACTCGCATGCAGCAGCTGACCCCGCGGTGTTCACCTGGCTTTAGTAAATGTCCTTTGTTTATCAACTCGGGCATATATTTGCCGGTGGGGGAGGGGTTTGGTTACCATAATAACGTTTTTTTCCGATTGCGGGCCAATAGCAGTCGTCCATTCGATCTACGTCATGACGCACCGTTATTATTCGCTCATGCTGGTGCATACATATATGGGTGCATATATATCAGTGGGATCAAAACACTATAGGAATGTATGTATTTTCTACTGAAAATGTGTTCGTTTGAAGGACATTTCCTTCAGAATAATGTAGAAGATGTGTAAATTCACGTCAAATGTTGTTTTAAGACAACATTTTAGCTTTTTAATGTCTCGTTCAACATTGAAAACTAAGAGCATAACGGCCGTAATTACGGTAGAAGTTGGCCGGTTAGTGAGGAAGACCTTTTTTCTGCGCTTTTAAAACGGTTAGTACGGTAGACTAGCCGCGCCTACGTTTCAGGAAGTGAGAATCACTGTCAAAAAGCTGTAATCTGTGCAAGAAGTGAGCTGTTGAATGTCTCGCGAAATCATTGTGGTTATACAATAAAGTGGTGAGCCAAGAACAAGGAAGATGTTTTCTCTGCGGTGAGTTTTAAAATGCTATCTTGCGTCACGCGTTTATTGTAAACACATCATTTGTGAGTCATGCATAAAGGATTGCAGACCAGCCTGGTCTTTCAATGGGACCTTTTTTTAAGAATAGTTTCTTTAGTTAAAAGTTTAATATTTTTGGGATTTTACCATTAGCAGTTCTGTGTATTAATGTTTTCAAGTCAGCTCTCTCTTCCCATGTCTTTGCTTTCTCTAAAGGGTCCTGAAGTCTGTATCATCTCTAATGTGCAGAGGGTTTTCCACGGGTCAAATATGCCGACAAGGGAAAGCACCAGATATGGCTGAGGGTAATTATTTAATTAAAAAAATTGCAGGTTAAATGGCACTTGAGTTGAATCATTTATTATGTAGCATGTGTTTATTCTTATATACATATTGTTACAGTGACCAATAAAATGTCCCACTTTACCTGTATTCAGTCTGCCTACATCTTATGTTGCATTCACGTTTTAGTGTAATATTGTATTGTGATATATTAGTGCATCACTGATAGAAATTTCATTAGTAATGTCTGGTTAGATCTTGGTGTAAAATAAATAGTTTAGTAATTCACGTGAAATTATTGCCTAATTATTATTATATGCACACACTGTAAGCATTATAATAATTTACCTCATTACATTAGTGTGTGTTCCTAGTCCTGACTCATTTTTATGTCCCCACAGGAAACACATTTTTACTTGTGAGCAATGGTAAAATGAAAGAACATTTACTCTCTTTGATATTCTCAGACAGTCTCTTTCTGCATGTGGCTTAATAAACACTGCCCTGCTGCTATCTCATGGTACATGTGCATGTAGTTCTTTGTACTTTGACAGCTGTTTTTTTTTTTTTTCTTCAAACACCTTCACCCTATGAGCAGCCTGTTCATGCAGACTAGTCTTGGTTCCTTTCTAATACATTGTTTCTACTGACTAGTTTTGTCCGTGTCTCCATATTATATTATGGGATGGTACAGATGCTGCTACGCTTTCCTTTCCAACACTACTCTTTAGTACATACAGTATGTGGTATGTCAGTACATCTTTCAAGCTCTGTTTTGTTCCTCCTTATTTTCCCAGTTCGCAACAGGCTGAGGGAGATAGTCGGAGCATCCACCAACTGGAAGTATGTTACTGTATTTACATATATATGTTGTTCATTTTGCAGAATGATAGTCCTTATGTCACTACTTTGCATAAAATGTTGTATTCTCTCCATTTTGTTGTACAGAGATCATCAGCAAGCATTAGCTGAGCGTGCATCACTAAGCCAGTATCTTGCTCAGAGTCAAGATGAACTTCCTACAAAGACAATGAAGGACAGTGCAATTGAGGCGCATCTTCCTCTGGGTACCCAGCCTGCCTTGAGAGAGAAATACCTCAACTATCACAACAGTGTCAGGTGCTACAAGACCACCACCTCCCACCTACTGCATTATTTCCTGGTTGCCTGTCTGTTATTAAATTTTTGAATATTCATTCTGATCTGCGTACATTTTCTTTAGCTTAAATACCTTTTTCTCAACAGGTTTGGAAGGATTTTGGAGGACTTGGACAGTTTAGCAGGTAATAAATACATCTTAAAAATATAGGTTCCAAAAGGGGGTTTTCACAGTGATCCCATAGAAGAACCATTTAATGTTCCTCAGTGAACTTTTCTTAAAATAACCATTTTTCTTAGTGTAATGAACATTTTAATAATCTAAAGAACCTTTTTCAATGATTAAGAACCTTTTGTGCACTGGAAGCGTTTCATGGATGTTAAAGTTTCTTCATTTGATCATAGATGTCGATAAAGAACCTTTATTTTTCAAAAAGGAGATGTAGGTAAGCACAGCAGTATTGGCTGATCACAACTCGCTCTTTCTTATCACATACCGTCTCATTGTTGTCTCTTTAGTGCTCATCTGTTACTCTCACACATGGAATAAGGAGCTGAAAAGATCTCCACTGTCTATTGTCACCGCCCTAGTGGACAAGATTGGTATTGCTTCTTGAAGTAGTAGACATTTTTTTTGTAATTGTTGTTAAATTAATTCATTAAATTCTGTTTTATTGTTTCACAGACATGAGAAAAAACATCATCTACCCTGACTGTGACATCAAGTTCACAGGTCATGTGACGTGGGTTGGCAAAACCTCAATAGAAGCTAAAATGCATATGTCTCAGGTATTCCTAAAGTCTGTTTATAAAACATGTATTAAAAGTTGCACATAAAAGTGGCATTGAACTAAAATGAACCATTTTCACAGTATCATGATGGGGCATACACTGATGTATTAGATGCCACTTTTGTAATGGTGGCTCGAGATCCTGAAAACAAAAGGTAACATGAAACATGTTGGTATGATCAACAATTTTATGATTACTGTATTGTCTGTAAATTAATGCATGGGTTATGTACTGTTTATCCAGGGCAGCTTTTATTAACCCATTAAAACTAGAGAGTCCAGAGGAAGAGGCAGTTTTTCAGCAAGGAGAGAGTGAGTAGCACTTTTGTTTGTTCGTAATCACAATTGCCACTTCAGTTTGAAACATTTAGAGCAAGACTGATGCTCTTTATATTGATCAGTTAACAAGACGAGGCGTGTGGAGCTGAGCACAGCGTCTCTTCTGAAAGTGGCTCCTACAGCTGAGGAGAGGACTCTTGTTCACAACCTGTTCCTCAGCACTCTAGACACACGGTCAGATTTATCTTCACTACACAGTCATAAATTTGTGCCTTTATTTTTTGCCCAATATTTACCTTCTCCCTATAGAACAGTCAGCTTTCGGAGTCGTATTTTACCGCCCAACTCCGTGTGGATGGAAGATGCCAAAATGAAAGGGCTTGAGATTTGCCATCCACAAGTAAGTAATTTTTCGCAATATTTAATGGATGAAACTGACAATGTCAGTTAGTACATTTGTGTGATGTTTTTTATGTACCTGGACTTTCTTTATTCTTTGCTTTATCTAGGAAAGAAATATCTTTAACCGGATATTTGGTGGTTTTTTGATGAGAAAAGCCTATGAGCTTGGCTGGGCGAATGCCTGTGCATTTGCGTAAGAGATTTCCCTTTTTTTATGTACTGAATATTTACTGTAAAGAAATCTTTCATTTCATCACATGGCTATATTTGTATATTTCAGTGGATGCAGACCAACGCTGGTGGCTGTAGATGACATTGTATTTCGAAAGCCAGTAGAAATTGGCTCTTTGCTATTGCTGTCCTCACAGGTTTCTAAATTGTTAAATATCAAATGCACTAATTTGTAGCCATTTTTTGTTCTTCAGAATAAGATTGATGATAATACTGTTCTGTCAGGTTTGTTACACTGAAGGGATGCACATCCAGGTCAGGGTTCACACAGAGGTGCTTGACCCATTGACCCGGCAACACAGCACCACAAACGTGTTTCACTTTACTTTTCGTGTTGAGAAGGATATCCCAGCTGTTGTACCACAGAGCTATGGAGGTCAGAGTACAGATTTTTACAAATATTGTTGCATTATATTGCAATGGTATTACCTGTAACTTAATATTGTTGTCATTTGCAGAGTCTATGCTTTACCTGGATGGAAAGAGGCACTTTGATGAGACCATGAGGAGCCAAGGTTGAGCATCTAGGATGTGCTGATAGGATGAAATTCCTGCCAAAGCTGCGATGATGGTCACCTCTGTAGTTACATGAGAGTGTGTGTGTGTGTGTGTGTGGATTCAACGTTTAGTTCCGTTCATTTTATATTCACAGTATATTTTATTGTTCTCTGCATTTTACATAAATGTAAATATTCTTTTTTTCCCACAGTTTTAAACTTTGAGTGGGAGAGGAGCATTTAGTGAAATGGTTTTGCTTGATTGTGGCAATATTGAACCTATTTAGTCATTAAGACTTATAACATGACCATGTTTTGTTTGCACTACAGTGTCATTTGTAAACCAAGTGAATTTGGTTGTACTGGTGGAATTAACCTGTTTTGTTCTGTTACTGATTTGAATGCAGTCAAAGCGATTCATGAACAACTGGTATCCTGGAAAAGTATGTTCAGTATATGCACAAATTCTGAGAATAAGTCCTGTCTTCCTTTCTTGATCTCCTCAAAAGAAAACAAGGAGATCCTAAACTGGAGATCAAATTATGAGGCCACTGCCTCACAAGAACACTCCAAAAACTTTACCAAACACATTTGGTCTGGAGAGCACAGTATGGATAAGAATGAAGTTTTGCTGTTAAATCGGTGTATGTTTTAGAATGCTGACAAATTGACTTGTATATAAACATCCGTTTTTGCATTTTTATTATTTTAAATGCAACAAACAAACATGGACATTTGCAAAAGAAGGTTAGTATGGTCCTAAAAAGGACTCTGTAGGAGGTTAACATAAAAAATTGTATATGAGTGGAAGTAAGTTCAGGAAGATTAATATGATGCCTTTCATGTACACACTACCTGTACAAGAATGATCCAAAAATTACCAACGAATGCATGCCTTTTCAATGTTTTTGTTTACAAATTATATTTAGCATCATTTATTTTTAAAATTATTTTGTGTTTGTATGAGTATTCCTGTTTGTTTCTTATTAACACAGAACCTTAATTATGCTTATTTACATCTGTATTAATGGACTAACATTTGCCTTATGTATAACGCACATTTCAGAGGTGTATTCTCTTTTTTTATTTATTCTATGAGCGAAAGTGTCCAATGGTATTTGTTTGGTCATGTGATCTAAACACAGAGAGGCGACCCGCTCCATGTACAATAAAATAAAATTGTATTAGGGTACTTATGACTGGAGTCTTCATCTCATGTGAGTGTAACATTTACACATATTTTGTTCTATTCTTTTATTTGCTTAAAAACATTTTACTGGTGAGCAGCGCTGTACTGACAGTGACTGCCATCGAGCGACAAACTCGCGAAATTGCAAGTGTGATAAATATCCACTACGACATGACACTTTGGTCATGTTGAGACGGCGAGTAAATGTTACTTTTTGTCGCCCACATAACAGTCTAGACTAGATCGTGTGTGTAATTTTATGCCAACATGTTAGGTTTCGCCTCTATTGCTCAATAATCACTTGGTAAACTTTCTAAACGATAAAGGTATCTAGAAACTGGCCGTGTGTTTGTTGTTCGTTAAAAGTGCGTAACGAAACGTTTTTACAACCTTAAGTACGGTGCGCGGAGGATCGGGAAGTGAAATACAATTATCTGCAAGTTCAGATCTGTTGCTGATTTGAAGAAAGCCCCTGCTGTTCTCCAAAGTGGTGAGAGAAGAACAAAAAGATGTTGTGCCCACGGTGAGTACATCGGTATCTTTAGACTCGCATTTAATCGGGAAGACACGTGTTCTGTTTTATCTGCCAAAATGTTCCTATTTACTTGTTAATGTATTGTTCACTTTTAGCAGGCTCTCTCTCGTGACTCTATTTTCTTTTCAGCTCACTCATTTTGGGTAGGGTCCTGAAGTCTGCAGTGCCCTTCACCTGCAGGAAGTATTCAGTGGGTCAAATATCCCAACAAGGGAAGGTTCCTGATATGGCTGAAGGTAACTGCTGGAATAGACTAGTCATTCCTGTTATGCAGTGCCTTTTGAATATGTTTCATAAAAATATATAGCAGGCTTTTAAAAAAATATGCTGGTTGAGCTCAGGCACTTGCAATTTTTAAAATATTTTCTCAATGGCAAAAAGAAACATGATAGAATGGAAATAAAATGTTTTTAAGGATTGAGAGTGTCAACTTGATAAATGTAATAGTTTATTATCTAAATTAATTTAAATGTTATCCAACAGGATGGAATGTTTTAAAATGAGATCCAACCATTTACTTGCAAGCCATGCTTAACTAGAAGAAAATTTAATTACCCTGCCTATTTTTTCTTTTAATAATTCTGAATGCATATTGAGCTCTTGAATGTTATTTTCTGACTCTCTTTCTGTCTGCATGTGTCTTCTCTCCTTGTTGTTATATGCATGCATCTGTTTTTCATTTTTGAAATGCCTTTCCCTTTCAAACCCTTATACCTTGCCTTTGCTGAAGCAGTCCTGATTTGATTCCTGCCTTTTGCTTTCTGTTTTGCCACATGTCCATCATCCACATTTTTCTCCTTCAGCTTTATTTTCTTTAGAGCTGTTTTGACCAACAAAACAGGTTTTTTAGTAATGAATTTGCCATAAATTGACCTTACATTGTCAAACTCTTTTGTGTAAAGCTTAACGGTCTGTGTTCCTAATACCAAAACTGACAGGCTAACCACTTGAATGTGTGATGTCTTCTATTAAAATACATTTTGGTCTTTTTTTTATTTTCACAGTTCGCGACAGGCTGAGAGAAATAGTCGGTGGATCTACCAACTGGCAGTATGTTCCTGATATAACATATTACAATCATCAAACATTATGCAAATCCATTGGATGTCTCTGAAATGTACATTTTATGATGTATTTTCTCACCAATATACAGAGATCATCAGCAAGTGCTGGCCGAGCGTGCATCACTAAGCCAGTATCTTGCTCAGAGTCAGGATCAGCTGCCTCCAAAAAGAATGAAGGACAGTATGATAGAGGCGCATCTTCCTCTGGGTTCCCAGCCTGCCTTGAGAGAGAAATATCTTAACTCTCACAACAGTGTCAGGTGCTAAACCATTATTCTGCACATGCAGCTTGGTTAGTAATAGCTGTCAGCTTGTATTGTATTGTGAAGGGGGGAAAACAGTGTCATTCTGTTTTCCATTTTTCTGTTTTCTTCACAGGTTTGGTCGGATTTTGGAGGACTTGGACTGTTTAGGAGGTAGGCTAATATAGATTTTAATAATATAGATAATTTAAGTTCTTTGTTCATCATAGGTTTCTCGTTCTTCAAATAACTCAATTTGTTGTTGCAACAATCAAAACATTTTGTTTGAAGATTGCACTTTTTGTGTAATTTTCATATTTTTTCATATTTTTATATTGTCAACTTTAAGTACGTTATAAATGTTGCCTTTGTGTTAATTTAACAAACTTTTTTTAAACAGTGCTAATTTTGCACTAAACGTACTTTGTAACAATAGCTGTTCATCCAGATCATGTATTTTTCAAGGGAGTGTAAACAAAAAAAACACCTTTTAAAATATATATAGAGAGAGTGAGAGTCACATTTTGAAAAATGTTGATTTATTAATTTTTACTATTTTGCCCAGCCCTACTACAGTTAATGTATAATGTAATAACTGTTGAGAGTAATCACATAAACACAGGGTATCAAGCTGTCTTATTCTTGTCTCTTTAGTGCTCATCTGTTACTCTCACACATGGAATGAGGAGCTGCAAAGATCCCCACTGTCTATTGTCACCGCCCTAGTGGACAAGATCGGTATTGCATCTAATTTATTCACAAAGATTATTCAAAGGCTACTTAATTCATATTTTATTTCCACTCTCATTTATTTATATATATATATATATATATATATATATATATATATATATATGTTTTACTGTCAGCTATTCATTCATATGCTATTGTTATTGTGTCTCAGACATGAGACAAAACATCATCTACCCAGACTGTGACATCAAGTTCACAGGTCACGTGACATGGGTTGGCAAAACCTCAATAGAAGCTACAATGCACATGTCTCAGGTATTGTTTTCCAGTTTTTAGTAATGTATTGTCTGTATAGTATTATCAGAGTATCATTAAACTAAACTAAACTGAACTGTTTTCTCAGTACCAAGATGGTGCGTACACAGATGTATTAGATGCCACCTTTGTCATGGTGGCTCGAGATCCTGAAAATAAAAGGTATCACAGCTCTCTGATGTGATCAGTATGTCTAAAATTGATTGGCTGTGTCTGTGAGTTAATGCATATCTTCTTTTCTTAGGGCAGCTTTTGTAAACTCACTCAAACCTGAGGGTCCGGAGGAAGAGGCCATTTTTCATCAGGGTGAAGGTGAGTACATTTTATTTTTGTCTTTCAACAATTAAAATGGCCTCTTTAACTCAGAAGCCCTTAAAAATATGTTCAGGTTTGCAGATTGGATCATTTTGTTAAGGATAGATGCAAATTATTAAATCAAGAAGATTTTTTGCAAAGGGTACATTACCTTAATATTTTGTTTGTTTGTTTGTTTTTGTTTTTTTCATTTAAAAAAGCTTTTATTGCCAAATTTATATTGATCAGTTAACAAGTCGAGGCGTGTGGAGCTGAGCACAGCATCTCTTCTGAAAGTGGCTCCTACAGCTGAAGAGAGGACTCTTGTTCACAACCTGTTCCTCAACACTCTAGACACACAGTCAGATTTATCATCACCTAACAGTTATTATAAATATGTGCCTTTATTTTTGGTATGGG
This sequence comes from Tor tambroides, assembly GCA_021397915.2. Classification (NCBI taxonomy): domain Eukaryota; kingdom Metazoa; phylum Chordata; class Actinopteri; order Cypriniformes; family Cyprinidae; genus Tor; species Tor tambroides. The sequence continues at coordinate 67,679 of JAFVLL020033253.1, read as the reverse complement.
TATTAATTAAAAAGATTTCCTCCTTTTCTGTAGACGTGTGAGTTTTCGTGGTCGTATTCTACCGCCAAATTCGGTGTGGATGGAAGATGCCAAACTCAAAGGGTTAGAGATTTGTCACCCAGAGGTAAGGGAAAAATAAATGTTATATAAATATAAATATATAATGTGTGTGTGTGTGTGTATTTAAATATTGTGTTCTTATATGTGAATATAATTGGGTCTTTACAGGAAAGAAATATCTTTAACCGGATATTCGGTGGTTTTCTGATGAGAAAGGCCTATGAACTTGGTCGAGCCAATGCTTGTGTATTTGCGTAAGAGGAAAAAGAACTGCTTTCCCTCACATGTTGAAAATTTCTTGTGAAAATGTTGTTCATTGTTAACATGGTTGTATTTGTATCTTTCAGTGGATGCAGACCAACTGTGGTGGCTGTGGATGATATCTTATTTCGTAAGCCAGTAGAAATCGGTTCTTTACTCCTGCTGTCTTCTCAGGTTAGTAACTTTTGCTGTTTCAGCTTATTTAAATATCATTCACACTAACAAAACTGTGATATCTTAATCAGGTTTGTTACACAGAAGGGATGTACGTCCAGGTCAGGGTTCATTCAGAAGTGCTTGATCCTTTGACCCGGCAGCACAACACCACCAATGTGTTTCACTTCACTTTCCGTCTTGAAAAGGATGTCCCAGCTGTTGTCCCACAGAGCTATGGAGGTTAAAAAATAATCTACTTTTATAAATGTATATATTATTATAAATAAGTGAATAATATATTCATAATTATTTGTAATTATAATATTTTTATGTAATACAATAAAATGTATTTTAAGCAAATATATACACATGATTGTTTTCCATTTTAAAATATTATTTGTAACTCAAATAATTCCGTCATCTTCAGAGTCTATGCTGTACCTGGATGGAAAGAGGCACTTTGATGGGACAATGAGGAACCACTGTTGAACATTCTAGGATGTGCTGATAAGATGAAACACTGTTTACCTGATAAAGCTTCACCAACATCCATGTGTGTGTATATGTAGATTTCTGCTTTTATTTTCAAAATGTCTTCCCTACAGGTGTTACAGGCATGCATTTGATACATACATTAAGTTTATACATTTTCTGAAGCACTTTCTATGACATAGTTTAAAATGGGAGATATAAATGTTAAAAACACTGTGACTATAGTACTACAATGTGTGACACAGTAAAACAGCCATCCACACAATTCTTTGTCTATATTACATTTTTTTCCCTTCCTTTTCCATCAGCTCATAATATTGTAGTTCTACACTGACATTCCCACCATTTAATTGTGATTTCCAGGCCTGGAAAAGCCATGAAAATGAATAAAATCTTAAGAAGGAATGGGCATTTCTATAGCAACTATACATTTTCCTGTTTGCACCATAGACTGTAAAAAAAAGAAGGTTTGCACCTAGCTTTTAGATATTTCATTGGCTAGAAATTAGTTTTAGTGTTAAAATGCTTATCCAGAAAATCAAGCCTGAAAAAGTCTTTGGTCAGAAATTGGATAGAGATGCAATTCTGATCTTACAGATTTTGCAGTTGCTTAAACTGTCATAATCTTTCAAATCTTTCTGAGTAGTACAGCACAGGGTTATGCAACGCTGATGGAAAAAAAAAAAAAGTGAAGGGTGATTTAGAATTGGTAATTTGCTATATATTTGGCAACACGGCAAAGTCGCGCTATGGGAGGTTTCAATGCGATTGATAACATGGCAACCCATGTACTCTCGCGTTATTTCAGCGGTGGGTGGTGAGACAGCATGGCAGCGGCGGTGTTGAGGCATTGTTGGAGAGGATTTTTGCAGAACTCGGGCAATGGAGCTGTCAGCACTGTCAGGTCGAAGATCCTCGAGGGTCAGTACAAGTAAACTTATAATAAGCTGCATTTAGATAACAAACAAGAAAGCTCCGCTTGTTAAAAGCTAGGCAAATGAAGGGGGTGTGGCATGAAGACGCCTTAGGGCAGTGGGATTCACCGCATAGCACTGCACGTTATCTCTAAAAACTGTGGAAAGAGTAATAGAAGTGCTCTTTTAAACCTTTAAAACAGTAAAAGTATGCTCCTTCAAGTCATGCTTATGTCTTTCATCGCAGGTTTGTTAGGAAACGAGTTGACACATGTTGTTAAGAACTTTAAGGTCGAGCCCTAAGATTTTCCGAAGACCACCTTTTATTCGTAACGTTACGCATTACAATCATCAAGAGAGAGGGCAGCAAATTCGCATATTAGAATGATTTCTGAAGGATCGTGTGACACTGAAGACTGGAGTAATGGTGCTGAAAATTCAGCTTTGCTATCACAGGAATAAATTACACTTTTAAATATATATTAAAGTAGAAAACTTTTATTTTAAATTTATAATAATATTTCTGTTGTTATTGGTATTTTTTTAATAAAATAAGTTTAAAAATCGTAATGACCACAGTCTTTTGAATACTAGTGTAAGAAATGCAGAACAATAAACCCTAAAGCCCTGTTGACATACTGTTGTGTTTATTTGCAGGAGTTAGACAGAAATCTACAGTACAGTACATATCACGGCCAGATCATCCAAAGCTGGCCTATCGGAGATTGAAGGGAAAGAGTCCTGGTGTCGTGTTCCTGCCTGGATATGGATCCAACATGAGCGGACAGAAGGCAGAGGCCCTGGAGGAGTTCTGCAGGTCATTAGGTCATGCCTACCTGAGGTTTGTGTCTGTTGTTCATTCACAAATACGTGCAGTGGAGTCCAAATATCTGAGACTCAATGTAAATAATGTAAAAAGTAACTGGAATTAAAATAAATAAATAAATAAAAATGTTAACAAGGAAATGTTATGATGTCAAAATGATTGAAGATTCTGTATTATTTCTAGGCCACTAATCTACTATGCAAATTTGTGACACTGATCATGTGACCTTTCCTACAGATGGTCAGACTGTCAGCTCAATAGTCTGTTTGGATCATGAACATGATCATAAGGTTTAATGTAAATTTGTTGAGTTGAACTGTGAAAAAAGCAAAATAGGAGTATTTTCCTTGTTCATATTTTTTAAATCACTTTATATGCTGACGACAATAATTTGAATCATGCATAGTTTAATCTTTATATATATATATATATATATATATATATATATATATATATATATATATAATATAATATAATATGTGTATATATATAATTTAAGAGCTTAAACTGCTTAGCCCAGTTTTTTTTGTTTGTTTGTTTTCTTCAAATAATGTCCCACCAGTGTGTGTTGAAATCCTCTAGGTGAAAGTTCACACAAAACTCAGGTCATTTTTATGTGGATTTACAGGTTTGATTACTCTGGTCATGGCGCTTCTGAGGGTGTATTTTCAGAAGGCACCATTGGAGCATGGAAAAAAGATGTCCTGTTCATGTTAGATGAACTTGCTGAAGGTCCCCAGGTAAGACTAGAAAGACTTTACAATGCTCTCATGGTTACATCTAGACAGCACAGACACTAATTAGGACCAGCTTGTGAAATGAATTTTTTTTTTTTTTTTTTTTTTTTTTTAATAAAAAGGACTTCTATAAACTGAAATACATATATTATTTCTCATTTTTTAATAATCATGTTCAGTGTTTTCCCTTAAAGGGATAGTTCACCCAAAAATGAAATTTCTTTCATTATTTATTCACCCTTATGTCAGTCCAAACCTCTGAGTTACTTTTTTCTGCTGAACATAAAAGATATTTTGAAAAATGTGGGTAACAAAACAGTAGCTGGTCCCCATTTACTTCCATATTATGGAAAATACAATTAAAGTCAATGGGGACCAGAAACTGTTTAGTTACCCATATTCTTCAGAATATCTTTTTATGTTCAGTAAAAGAAAGAAATTCAGGTTTGCACCAACCTGAGTAAATGAGTGAATTTTCATTTCTGGGTGAACTATACTTTTAATTCTTAATTTTAAAGAGTGACCACTAGAGGTCACTAATACTTTTAAATAAAGCATGGAACACTGGCTTTGACAGTAAGTACTGTAGTACCTTGTCTCCTAGATTCTTGTGGGCTCCAGTATGGGCGGCTGGCTGATGCTTTTAGCTGCTATCGCTCGCCCAGAGAAGACAAAAGCCTTGGTGGGCATTTCCACAGCAGCAGATCATTTTGTTTCAGCCTTCAAGACACTTCCTATAGAGGTGAGATGCAACTGAAGTCTGACATGTTTCAGCGATCAAAGCCATCTTGCTGATTCATGTGTTTCACATGTGGGGGTATTGATATTTAAAAATCAGTCAGAGTTCACATTTGTTATTCAGGTGAGAAAAGAGTGTGAGGACAAGGGTGTATGGACAATCCCCACAAAAAGTAACGAGGAAGGCATGTACACTGTGAGTATGGACTTCCTGCGTGAGGCGGAGAACCACTGCATCCTACAGAGCCCCATCCCTATCACCTGCCCCGTACGTCTCATTCACGGCCTGAAAGACAAGGACGTGCCTTGGCACATCTCCATGCAAGTGGCCGAGCGTGTGCTGAGCCCCGACGTGGACATCATTCTGCGGCGCCACGGCCAGCACCGCATGGCTGAAAAAGATGACATCAAGCTCATTGTCTACACCATCGATGACCTCATAGACAAGCTTACCACCATGGTGTGACATGCTGTTTGGGATGGGGTTACCGAGCAACCTGCCTTAAGACCCTCTCCCACTTTCTTTGCCAAACACCCGCTTCCTGTTTTGACAAGAATGATGGAAAAGGTGAATTGTAAAAGAAACATTTTCGTCTTCCCACGTTTACCGCAATACTGTGCCATTAAACCTTTTAGGTAAAGCTGCTGTTTGTCTAGCATAAGGTTTGTCTAGATCATCTGTGCCTTTTTTACCGTATTTCACACTGTTTTATGGAAATAAAGCCTCTGTTTACCAATATGCAGTGTTTTGAAGTAACACTGTTTCTTAAATTCCTTAAAGCAATAGTCCAGTTTCAATGTTAAGCTCAACTGACAACAATCATTTTAAATTATCTATCATTTTCTACATTTTAATCCATCATTAATATACATGCATACACGCCTGACCTCATTCATTTCCATTGTACCCTCACCATAACCTAGATTACTATTATTATTTTTATGTTTTTAAAGAAAATAGTATGTGCAACAAGTGATAATGCACTTTTAGGTCACAAATGCTGTAGATTGAGTTTTTGCTGAAATCTGAAAGTTCCTTTTAGGCCAGTATCTTGTAAGGAATTAGTGTTGTGTGTGTACTACTGCTTTAACCCACCTGAACATCCCACTAAGCAATAAGCATGTTATATTAAAGCTGACCTTTCAGTTCTCTCCTGCCCTTTGCATTCTCTGTTTGTTTGGAGGACGTATTGGGCCACTGCTCCAGAAACAGCTTGGTTGTTTATTAACGTGCATGATTAGTGTTGGACTGGATTCAATGGGCCGGGGGCTTTTTTTTTTACCCCATCCCAATCCAATGAGCTTTAACAACCAGACTGACCTTTCTATATCAGTTGATTATCAGAGGCCTCTAAATTGAAATGGCACTAAGCAGTTTACACAAAATAAAACATGACCATGTGAATACATTATTCAGGTGTCATTTAAACCACAGTAATTGCTCAATAGAAGAGCTTGCTAGTATTATATAAGCTGCCTTATATTTTGACGTTGTTTAGCCGAAATTAAACTATTTTAAAACACTATGTAATTTAATAAAATCTTAGGGGTATGCCGTTTATTACGTATTATGTAATTAAAGATTTAAGTTCCTCAGTTTACTCGCTTAGGCCTACTTAAGGGGAAAAAACGTTTATTTAGTAGTAGCTAAAGTAGCTTTAAGCCATGCTTAAAGAATTCAGTAATTATTTTAGCAATAGATGACTTGCTTTTCCTGTTTATCACGTGCTACTCACTTTTCCCTCTCTCTCTCTCGCTCTCTCTGCAGAATTTGCATGCATTAGTAATGCATCTTAATCTGATTGGAAATGGGCTTGGTTATTTATTACTGAGAGGACAAGAGCAAAAGGGCCTGAGTTTTTTTCTGTCAGTTTTTAAACCGCTTTACATTTTTCTTCTTAAATCTGGCATTACGAAAACGGATTTAACGTTATAGGGAGGAGTGTAACTGGTTATTTTAAAACTAAGATTTTATTATAATATTTATTGCAATGCAGTCTGATTATGTTCCATAGTGCCCATTTTGTGTCATTCTTCCACCGTCGCTTCCACCGACGTAAGCTAATTAATATTCATAAGCCAAGCCTCACCATGATGCAGAGCACCGGACAGCGTGCTGGAGCCACGCCCCGTCCCCCGCCGCATGGATGTTTCAGTCCAGCATCTCTGAGCACTGACCACAGGAAGGATTTGACCTCGCTGCACAGGAGGACGACACGCGCATCTGCTTGCAGTAAGTAAATCTTTATTCTTGATAAAATGATTTGTATAATGATAACGCAAGCAGAATTAAATAATTATCAGTAACTGTTTGAATGTAGTAGTTTAAAACTAATTTGTGTTAAATATGCGCATGCTGCTTCTTTTTTGCGTCTGCACGCTCTACTTGATTATAAAGAATCGTTGAATGATTGCAGTGGTCTCGTGGATTATTATTGTTATATGTTAGAAATACCTTTAGATGTTTAGATATTTATTTTTTTCTTAAAAGTCACGCTTGGGAACAGAAGCATGGACCACACCCCAGTCAATATTACCCCTTGTCAGTCCATGTGTTCATATAAACAAATTTATATATGATACAGTAGCTAGTCTGTATGATAATACAGGAATACTAAAATTATATTTACAATAAGTTAATTATTGTTTGAATTAATATTCACAATATGTTATACACAATTACTATAGCCAAAAAAAAAGAATAATAGCTAAAGGGAAAATTATAAAGCCTTATATTTTCTTCTCTTTGTAGTACAGATTGAGCTAGTGTGTAAATTTTTTGTTGTTGTTTTTAGATATACTGGGTAAAGACGTAGACTTATTAAACTTGACCATGGCAAACCGAGGACCCAGTTATGGACTGAGCCGTGAGGTGCAGGAGAAGATCGAGCAGAAGTATGACCCAGAGCTAGAGTCTCGATTGGTGGACTGGATTGTCGCTCAGTGTGGAGGAAATATAGAGAAACCACAGCCAGGGAAGCAAAACTTTCAGAACTGGCTTATGGATGGCACTGTGAGTAAATACCAGTTTGACAATTTCATACCAACGTGATTCCATTCATCTTTTATTTATCATTATCTCCCCCATTCGTCCACGTCTGCAGATCCTCTGTAGACTCATTAACAGTTTGTATCCGCGTGGTAAGGAGCCTATTAAGAAGATCCCAGAGACTCAGATGGCCTTTAAGCAGATGGAAAAAATCTCCCAGTTCCTGCAGGCAGCTGAAGTTTACGGAGTAATAACCACAGACATTTTTCAGACAGTGGACTTGTGGGAAGGTACAGTAAAATTTGCTTTTATAAGTTCTGGAACAGCACTTCATGGACTTCGTAATTAGCTTTGTGCTTGTAAAAGCAAACCGCTGAAGAAAATTAATATATAAGAGTTTGAATTGTTTTGAAAGATTGCTTTAATCAGTCAGGCCTTGCATACTACAGTACATCATCCTAGAAAGCATTGCAAGTTGCATTCTTGGTGTGTAGCCAAGTCACTTCAATGCTTGTTGGTTCCCTTGGTTAAAGGAAAAGACATGGCAGCCGTCCAGAGAACACTAATGGCCCTGGGCAGCGTCGCTCTCACAAAAGACGATGGACTTTACCGAGGTGACCGGGACTGGTTTCACAGGTGAGCAAGACAATTCCTGTGAAGATTACCGCCAGAGTAATTCATAGTGGGGTGTTAAGTCCAGTCTGGTTGGACTTGTGAATAGACTTTGTTGTGTCTCAGTGCCATGTGAACTCTTTTTGATCTCGTGTGACAGGAAATCTCAAGGCAACCGGCGAGAGTTTTCTGAAGAGCAGTTGCGGCAGGGTCAGAATCTGATTGGCTTACAGATGGGCAGTAACCGTGGGGCATCTCAGGCTGGCATGACTGGTTACGGCATGCATCGGCAGATTATGTAAATCTATACCAGTGCCCGACAACTTGCCTAAAACACCCAGAAGACCTTAAACCCTTTCACCCCAGCCCTCACTAAGCAGTGTTCCTTGATGGTGCATCTATTTGATGAAGAAGAGCAGTCTTAGTAATGTCAGAAACTGAAGTATGGAGGTTTTAAGATATTAGAGCATGCTAGATATATCTATTTTAAGTTTGGTTTGCTCAGCTTGTAATAAAATCAATTTATTTATTTGTAAATGTATGCAAAGTCATAGTTTTATCAAAACAAGTCAAAACAACTGCCTTATTCTCTATGTGCGAACAGTGTGTTGATATACCAAATAACAGACAGCAACTATAACAGTATACTTGTTTACACAGTGTTTGAATGTACAGTGAAAGACAAAAGTTTGCTCTTACAGATACTGTATTGCACCTGTTGTTATTGCTGGGTTATTGTGATCAGATCTTTTACTGTTTTAATAGCAAAAATTATAAAGGATGTCAATACACATACTAACCAGAAGTACTGTATGCAGTAGTCATAAATGTAGAACTATATTAATTTGTGTCATCCATCATTGTTGTTTGTGAACATTCCATGTCAGTTTCATAAGCTTGGTTTTGGTGACCATGTTTGATGTAAATGTTTAATAAATTGGTACCTGAACATTATTGGTTAATGTGTTTTTGTTTCTATGAAAAAAAAAGTAACATGGCATGAAGTTAAGTCTAAAGAATATTGTACAATGTTTTAAGTAAACTTGAGGGTCTTGAATTGCTTATATAGTCCTTTACAAATTTTAAAAAGTTCTTGATGTTACATTGTTATCAGGATATTGATCTAGTTTCTTAAAAGCATTAGAACATGGTTAAGGTGTGATCACATTAACGGAAAAAAGGTATATTGTCAATAGTGTAGCGATTAATGAAGCATCGCTCACACAGAAGTCACTTTCAAACCAGACAGCTTTCTGATGGTCAAGGTGGCGAATTCGTGTGACCAACTTGAATATGAGCAAAATTTGCATGGGAACTATATTGCTCCTGACAAAATATTTAAGTCTTATGAGCTGAAACAATGAGTCTGAGCAAGACACGGAATCAAGTCTACATTTAATAACCTATGCGTTTAAAATGGCCTTAAATTATTTTATGTCTATATTCAATTTAGCAATATATAAAATCACAATATTTTAATTTACAATTTTGTATGTCTATACTCCAAAAGTGTTTCTCTTATTATAGTGTGGCACATTGAAGCTCTGTTATAGTTTCTCCTAAATAGCCGAAGAAACTTTTAGCTCTAATTGAAACCTTGGGGGAGGAAAGCAGACATGACATATTTCAAAAGCTTAAGGCCAAATGGATTCATAAGGTCAAGCTTTGGGATGCGTTGGATTGCATTTGCAGTGTCACTGAAGTGGAAATTTAATCAAGATAGAGTAACACCCATAAGGAGCTACATGGGACCATATGCATTAAGCACTGAATTGCATGATGCTCTTTAGACTGACTTTATGACTGTTCAGTAACATTTCTAAAGCAACCAAATCAATTACAGCAAATTAAAGCACAAGATGCTCTGGTCACATAACATCCCAAAGCCTTAAGTGACAGACTGACTTTCATGAGGGTTTGTTCAGTTTAATATTAGCTTTACTCCACAATGCAATGAATATAAATGGGTTTTGTTAGCAAAACTCTATGCTAATATGGATTGGGCAATAGCATGTTTCAGGTTGATTATTATCTAAGCTAAAATACAAAAAGGAATTACAATAGAGGACACAAGTGATGTGTAACGTATTTGGGTAAAATAAGTAATCTAAACAATGACTTTCTGACCAATGAAATAGCAGGTTTGGAATATGTCAAGTCTGAAAAACTCTTCAAATGTTTGTGCACATTAAGTTTCTTCAAACACAGAGGCTGTTCTTGGACTTCAGCTGCTGAAGTGCTTGAGAGGACCATGCTCTTTCCCACACAGATTTGTATGCTTTTTCTGGTTGTATTGGTCAATGCTGCAGAGCAGAGCGTTTCTGACAAAAACACTGGCTGTGTGTACAGTCACCCCGGGATCCCTGGAGACCCGGGACACAATGGAATGCCAGGACGTGATGGCAGAGATGGGGCCAAAGGTGATAAAGGAGATGGAGGTAAGAATGAAAGTAAAACGTTTGACTCCAGTTAGTCAGTCACATTTGAGCTAAGTTATGAGGTCAGATAGGTACACAAATTAAACAATGTTGTAAAAAAAAAATTCTTTGGATGGTTGCAGTACTATTTGACATTTAGATGTTAAAGTTCAAGCTTGGTTTGCCAGATTAAAAGGATTTTGACCTCCTTGCATGCAATAGAAGTGTTTCATACAATACATACAAAAAATACAACTGTTTATGTGATCTAAAGGTGATATAGGAACATGCGGCACAGCTGGTAAAGATGGACCAAAAGGAGATAAAGGAGAACCTGGTAAATATTAATAATGTCTTTGTGTCTTTTTCTAAATCTTCCCATAATAGGAAGAAGTGAAATTTTGTAGTTATTTATTTAAATTAAAAAATATACCTAAAATGGCCAAAACATATTTAAAAAAAATGTAAAAAAATATATATATTTACATTAATATATATTTTGATATATTTTATTTGATATATTATATATATTTTTGAATAGGTTTTATTTATTTATATTTCCTCATATATTTACTTACCATTTATTACTGTTTTCAATATAAATATATTTGTATTGTCCAAAATATATTTTAAAAATACAATTTGGTATTAACCTGATGTATTTTATAATTAGAAATGTACTTTCTTGCCTGCCCTTATACTGTATATATATATATATATATATATGTGTGTGTGTATGTGTGTGTGTGTGTGTGTAGTTTCTAAATATATGCATGCTATTCAGTTGAGAAGAATATTTGAATTACATTTGGCTATCATCAGGTTGGTTCTTTTTTAGGTGTTCCTGGCATAGCCGGTGCGAAGGGGAAGCGTGGAGACAATGGAGAAAGGGGTCCACCTGGCAAAATGGGGCCCCAAGGCTTCTCAGGGCCACTGGGTTTAAAAGGTCAGAAGGGAGAACTTGGTTTGCCAGGACCACAGGGCATCAAAGGGGACGTGGGTCCTATAGGCCCTGTGGGACCACAAGGAGACATTGGCTATAAGGGAGACAAGGGCATACAGGGTCCTTTGGGGCCCCCAGGGCGACCAGGCCCAAAGGGTGAAATTGGCCATCCAGGTATCAAAGGCAGCATTGGTGTTCGTGGTGAGAAAGGGTCAAAAGGGGACACAGGGGAGCAAGGCCCAAAGGGGGACATGCCTGAGATACCAAAAAGTGCCTTCTCAGCCAGACTGAGCGAAAGCTCCAAATTACCTGCCGCTTACACTCCAATTGTCTTTGATAAAATCCTCTATAACAGTCAGGGACACTATGATCCTCAGACTGGCCGCTTTACTTGTGCTGTCAGAGGAGTGTATTTTTTCACCTACCATATCACTGTGTTCTCTCGCAATGTAAAAGTGGTCCTGATGAAGAATGGTCAGCCAGTGATCTACACTATGGACAGCTACCAAGGTGGTGAGGACCAGGCTTCCGGAGGAGCAGTCCTAGAACTGCAAGCCGGAGACAAAGTGTGGTTGCAAGTGGCTGATAAACTGCTATTTAATGGGTTATATGCAGATGAAGACGACGACACTGTTTTTTCTGGGTTTCTCCTCTTTGCAACATAAAGACGCTGCTTACGAATTTAGTGGTACAAAACCATGCTTTGAAAGAAGATATTTTAAATTCACTAAAATGGTGTCATTATAATATTCTGTAAAATAGAAACCATTGTTTATATTTCTTATATTCATTTGTGAACAAAAATAAAGTCTCTGTGTATTTTAGCTAAAGTAAACATCACGACATTACTGTAGCTTAAAGTCGGCATAAAAACAGAAGCTGAGATTGTTTTCCTCCCATATAGATTGCTGCAGGGATAATGCAGTTTTTGTAACCCTTAAACAAGTTAGCATTTTAGTAGCCTACTTATGGTTCAGTCATCCTGAAGTCAGTAGGTTTTTAGCATGGTTAACGCAAGCTCAAGATATTTTCACATTTTACTCTACAACATAAAATGATGTATTACCCCTTGTGTGTGTGGTTTTTTTTTTATAAAGCTTTTTTTTTTTTTAAATCATGTGGTGTAGTTCATTTATAGTCTATGTTTAGCTTTTTACTTTTGGTGATTGTATTTAGACTTCAAAATTTGTGAAAGTATCATGATGCAAGAATCCTAAACTTTTGTTGGCAACAGAGCTTATTTTCTGCAATAATCCAAAAGGCAATGGAAAAAATCCTATGGACCCTTTTCACAAGACTGACACATTTAACGGTCATCAGCGTCATAAATCCTCAAATGTTTTTTATATATATATATTTAAATGAATATACATTTATGACACTATACTTTCTATTATATCACCTGCCAAATGTTTAAATGTAGTTTACAGGCTCATACTTGGAGAATTTGAAAACACCCCTTGGGAAAAATATTTGTTCTCATCCCACACTGTGTTAAAGAAATCAAACACCTAGCACTGAGCTAAAAACACTGAGCATAATTTAGCAACCGCAAAGCAACCCACTGGCATCCATCCACCCTAGCGAGTTCTGCACAGACAAGTAGCACTAACATTTTCTTTAGTATTTATTCATATTTATTAGGTAGAGCAGAACAGAAAAGTATGAAATAGTCGTTTTGAGTGCTGAAACGTGTCTAGTGATAGTCAAAACATATCTTGAGGAGAATGTTTTCTAAATGCAGAAATACTGTGTGATATCACCATATTTATACAGCAGTCATAGGGTTTGTAATTTTGGCTGGCGTCCAGTGGGCAGATTGTAAACCGCGTATCACAGTCGACTTGTTTCTCCGCCCCGAAGCAATCAGCGCAACAAGTGCACTGATGCTGTCCAATACCGTCGCGACGCTGCCTGGAGTCACGGCTCTCTCTGGCTGAGCATTTCCACCGCTGAGAACCAACTTTAAACTTTTACCCGAAGCCGTTCAGACCCGCAAATCTGCCTCGTGTCTGGTTAAATTCGGTCATGTGCCGTTAAATCGCCTGAGGGAGTGCTTGAGCCACACATTTCATGGAAAGTTTTCCGTTCCGATAGATCTGTGACCCCAGGGTGTTTGTTCTTGTGAATACACGCACCGGACGAAATATTGCCTGGCTGTTCACTGTGTACTTTCGCATTCACCATTAGGCATTTAACGATTTCCGCGAAGTTAATATGCGTAATTCGTCGGACATTGGACCGTCGGAGGAGTTAGTCGCAGCAGACGAGTCGATCGAAGCCGCACAAGTGTTGTGACACCGGGCCAAGACACCACTCAAGAAGTATGATAAAGGTAAGATTCGGCGTGTAAGTAACAAATAATTGTCGCGTTTATTTAGAAAGGCCATACTGATTTTTGTCAATTATGAAATTGAGAATATATATGTCAAATGAATTTAAAATGTGCGTTTAAAAGTTTGGCAGCTCTTTATCATCTTGCCAGTTCCGTTGGGTTCAAAAGAAGCTGAAGGGAGGAGGAGGGGTATTGTGTGTATGCGTTACTATCCCACTGGTTGCCATAGTGATGGGGGGGTGTTGGAGCGCGCAAAGCTTGTAGGGAGATCCGAGAAGACGAGGAGGGGGTTGGTTGGCTGGCTGTTTGGGGTGGCGAGGTGCTTCTTAAAGAGCTCTATGGAGAGACTGAGTTAATTAAACTCACAAATAAACTACAGCTTTTTTCTCTTCCATGGAAAAAACCCAACCCCGTAATCGCCTTCATTCATACCCGCAGCTCGCTCTTAAAGCTGAAATATTTGTCTTGATGTGTCCTGCTTGAAAGGATTTCTTTGTGGTGGAACCAAAAGGGGATTTTTCAGCTATGTTAAAAAAAACAAACATTTCACTCAGTGTTTTATAAATCTCTGCCTCTTGACCAGGGGGCCGAGGCCCACTAGGGGCCTCAGCAACCCTGCTGAAAAAACCCCGGCTTAAACCAGGCTACAATGGTTTGCTGTTCTGAACTGGTTTAGCTGGTCTCACGGTCTGGCCAAGCTGATGGGTCAGCTTCTTAAAACCTCTCTAAAACCAGATTGACCATAGACCAACATACTGTTTTTGGTTGATTTAAACTTAGGCTATTTATTTTACCACCAAGTGTGCTGTGAAGTAACTATTTATATTTATTTATTTATATCAAAGTATAAAAAAGTTTATGTATACCATCCAAACTGACATTAATATCTTTTATTTTAATATTTGTTCAGAGTAAGTATTAAAAGTGTGATTTCAAGGCCTAGAAAAATGAGTGTAAGTTTTTCTAGATATGTCTATCTCTAACATTCCCCTGTATGTCCACACATGTAGTGGAACCCCCAGTAACGCTCGACTTAACTTGACTGACTAAAATATTTTATCAAATGAAAACTTAAGATATCAGATATTAATTATAATTCTAGTTTAATGATTAAAATCCTTATCCAGTAATCACTAACAGCTACAAAAGTCATGGAGATTCATAGATCAGAAAGTGTGGGAACATACAACTTCAGGAATTACGAAAATAATCAAGGTTAATTATGTTAATCGTTTGAAAACAAGCAGCTTTGTCATCATTACAGCCAAAGCACCTGAATTAAAGTAACTTAGCCTACAAAAACATTGTATTTGACATTGGGGGTCCGTGAAATCCACTGTGAGAAGCACTTTTGTAAATGCATTCAAGATTTCTGTAAAATAGAATACATTTAGGTTTAAAAATAAGGGACTCATTTTTCATGCTTTAATATATTGTCTAAAATCTGCCACATGTTTGTCATATGAAAGACATGTGTTGCTGTTGACATCATAATTTATGACAGATAAATTAAAATGCCAGAAAAAGCAAAGTAATGTAATTCATGGTAACAGCTGGTTAAAAGTACTAAGCCCAGCACTTTCGCTTCTCTAAACAATTGCCTTGCTTTAAAACATCAACACTGTACTGCGCTGGAATGCACTCCTCCACACATAATGAGTGTTTGCGTTATCACAAGACACGCACAAAGAACTTTAATGCCTCTGGGTGCCTCCTAATCTATGGCTGCCGTAAATTAAGGCTAAATCTCACTTCCCACCTTCTTCTCAATGATCTTACTCCCTGATAGCGCACAAATGCGTTGTGTTAAGTGTTTAATGGTGTTTTGTCAGCAGAAAGCATTTGTTTGAAAGTGCTTAGTTTTGAAAGTCATATTATGCCACAACCAATTCTTTGAATTCTGTGCATGCATACACCTTAAAGGGATAGTTCACACAAAAAAAATCTGTTATTGATTGATTGATTGATTTGCTTTATTTAAGTGTCATACACCATAATAGATGCCCAGCCCACAAGGGCTTATTAGACACTGCAACATATAACAAGTCATAGCCACGTGACATAATACAAAGTAAAAGACAATATTACCAAACAAACACAAATATATCTATATACTCCTCATACGGGATATAGAATACTTTGACGTCTTTGCCAGGCCTTTTCCACAAATTTAGCTAGAGCAAAGACCTTGTTTTCAAATAACCAATACATGATTTCAGCTTCCTGCTTCCAAAATAAATCAGAATTTTTCAACTGTATTAATTCAAATAATGATTCTCTTAAATCACAATACAAGGAGCAATGAAAGATAAAATGGAAATCATCCTCAACCACATTAAAGTCACAAAATTCACATAAACGTAAATACTGAGATGCTCCTTTAAATCGCCCCACTTCCACTGCCAAAGGCAGGGTGCCAGTTCTTAATTGGGCACAGAGAGATCTTTGTCTTCTCGTTAAATTACACTGAAGATATAATTCTGTTTTATAGTCCGTTTTAAATTGTACATAATTTCTAAGTTTTGGCTTATTCCAAATATCCTTCTTCCATTGTTCCTTGTATTTTACACCCAACTGCTGTCTGACATGATTAATATTACAATTTAGGTTATTTTGAAACATTATATCCATATCTGAATTTGATAAAATAACAAAAATATCTCTAAACCATGGATGAAAATTAGTTTTATCCCAGTTAAAAATTTTCTTTGTTAACCTTTCCTCAGGCGAAGACTAACAGACTAAAGAGCGGTTCCATAATCGCACCATTTCACAACTTTGTTTAACAATGCACGGAACCCATCCTGCGTCCCCCTCCACAGCTAACTTTGTAGCAAATTTATGCACACCAAGAAAACATCTTAGTGCTCGATGTTGAACCGAGTTACATTCAAACGCTTCTCCAGAGCCCCAAACTCCTGCAGCGTAAAACAAAACTGGGTCAACTAATGATTCATAAAGTTGTGTAAATATGGGAAAACTAAGATCTGGACATGATTTCATTTTACTTAACAAACCACCTAATGCTCTTCCGGCAGAATCTGCTAATAATTTCCTTCCTTCCTGAAACCTCATATTCTCATCCAGAACAAAACCTAAATATTTATAAGAAGAGGTAAACTTTAGGGAATCGCTACCAAAATGAAAAGTAAAACTGCTCTGAGGAAGCCTCTTCCTCCTAAAATGAATAACCTGGGTTTTTTTATTATTAATAGCAAGACGCCACCTTTTACACCAAAAGTACATAATATCTAACATATTCTGCAAATTATCCTGATTTTCAGCAATTAACACAATATCATCTGCATACAATAGAATACTTAAATTAAAGTTGTCTACCCAGATACCCATTTTAGTCTGCTTAATTTCTTGGGCCAGATCATTTATATAAAACGCAAATAAAGTAGGAGAAAGTGGGTTTTTAATATGCAGTAAAATTGAATGAGAACTAGCTCCAAAATGACAAAAACATCACCATAAACATATAATAAAGGTGGTTCACATGACTTTTGTGTTATACAAGTTTTTTGAAATCATATCGTTCGATATATCATGCGCATTTCGTCAGTAAAGCCGGTTCTTTGATTAGCGGAAAATCTCCATCACCTGTTTTGAAATAGAGCGCCAGTTAATACACAGAGCCGTAGATCACTGACAAGCTACGCCAATTAATCACCCGCGAAAATGAACGCGGTATTGCGTAGCTTGTCAGTGATCTACGGCTCTGTGTATTAACTGGCGCTCTATTTCAAAACAGGTGATGGAGATTTTCCGCTAATCAAAGAACCGGCTTTACTGACGAAATGCGCAAAATATCATGCGATATATATCGCCCAGCCCTAGAAACAGACAGAATGAAAAGACTGACATCTGTCCTAGCTCTCCTTGATAAGTTCATGAGAGAAGCAGCATTACTTTGAACAAATCATTCTTTTGAATTGGATCTTTTTAATCACAGTTAATGCAATTCTAAAAACCTGTCTGAATGAATCGTTCACAAACCGGACTGATCCCATTCTCAAGTTCAGCTTACTGATTCAACAGTCCAGTCGCTATATGGTTCACCGCCCACTAAAGGTGAAGATTGTCACTAAATAACTTCAAGTCTGCTTCTCACACAAAGCTGTTGTATGACTTGAGAAACCTGTAAAAAGGTGGACAAGTAATATGAACTACTTTTATGATGCTTTTGCAACCTTTTTGAAGCTTAAAATCTTAAGTCTCCATTCATTGTAATTGCATTGAACTACATTGCATGTATTTATATAGCGCTTTATACAATACAAATTGTTTCAAAGCAGCCTCACGTTAAGAACCCAAATAGTAATAGTGTTCATGATGAAAAATAATCAGTTATAAAACACATTCAATTTCAGCTATAAAGCAGCTTTACAGAAGGAAATAGTATTATTATTCAGCTCAATTCAGTTCAAATTTATTCTCATCCGATAGTGTCAGTACAGTTAAATCGATAATATTACTGAATATTAGTTCAAATATTCAGTAGTATTAAAATATATCATTATTATTATTTATATTATGCAGATTTTCTCCTTTTGTGTTCCATTGACTAAAAAAAGAAATTTACACAGATTTGGAATTACGTGTATATAAATTACAATTTTGTTTTGGTGCAGTCTCTTTAAAGGGATAGTTCAACTGAAATTTTGACATTATTTACTCACCCTCAAGTTGTTCCAACCTTCATTCTTTTGCTGAACACACACAAAAAAAAAGATACTTTGAAGAATGTTAGTAACCAAACAGTTGGCGGCAGCCATTGACTTCCATAGTGTGTTTTTTCCAAACTATGGAAGTTAATGGCTACCGTCAACTGTTTGGTTACCAACATTCTTCAAAATATCATCTTTTGCACTTAACAGAAGAAAGAAACCCATTCAAGTTAGGAACAACTTGAGGGTGAGTAAACGATGACAGAATTTTCATTTTTGGGTGAACTGTTCCTTTAAATGCAATTTACCCAAGACCCTTTCTTGTTCCACATGTATAGCCTAGTGAAAGATCTGACCTTTCCTTAAAGCTCAGCACTGTTTTTTTTCACAGTTGTACTGACATGCACTTCCTTGACATGTTTTCCACCAGTGGACTTGGAGTAGACAAATGCAGGTCATGAGACAGGTGAGATGAATGGGGTGTCAAATGTAGCATTACTTGACGCTTCCCATGCCTGAAGCAGGCAGGGCGTGTTTGCCTCCTAACTGTGCTTCTTTTTCTCACTGACAAAAAAGAGAACTGAGTCGTAATATGGTAGGTGGGATCAGTAACCAAACAAAAAATAATAAATCACATATGCCAGACCTAAGAGGTTATTGCTTCATTGAACATCATCTCTCTCTACACACGTGGTTATATGTGTGAGCGTGTTTGACAGTATGCAGATATATTGATGCTAGTCCAGACCGATAAAGCCTTATAATCAGATTAGGACAGGGAGAGGGGTGCTGCACGTTATCATGTGGGTTTGAGCGAGTGCAATCTTGTCCGGAGGGATGAGGAAAGCTAGCTTCCTTAAACATTTTCACTGTGAAACTCTGTGAAAGGATCATCATCGGGTGAGTCAAATGAAATCTTTTCGCTCTCACTCCAAACGTTGAATATAAACATAAGATAATCAACAAAGATATAAATAAAGCAGAAAGTCTGGATGGCTAAAGGGCGGTGTAGCCACCCAAAATGAAAGAGTTCAAAAAAGTTTGTAGGAACTATGGCTCTGGTAATTTTCCTACTACTATTTAAATAAAGCAAGCATAGACTTCATTCCATAGTGATGTGACAGCATGGCAAGACTTGCTCGTCTTGATGGGCAGATTAAGAAAACTGGTGTGGTTGGTTATTCTTAGGAATTTACTTAGTCAGGAAGCATCATTTTGGGCTTGTGTGTTTTTATGTGTTGCACGATGTCATCCTTCACAGCTGCCACCTTCATTTTAAAGGGACAGTTCAATCAAAACAAGAACATTGTCATAATTTAGTCAACATCATGTCGTTCCAAACCAGTATGACTTTTTTCTTTTTGTGGAGCGCAGAAGATGATATATTTCTGTTCATACAGTTTTCAGAAAATGTTCTTTTGTTTTCCTTAGAAGAAAGTCATAAAGGTAGATTTTTTTTGAGTGAACCTGTCCCTTTAAGAACTATGATTTTTCTTTTAATTATTTTTTGTTTGTTTGTTTGTTTGTTTTAAAGCTCTAGGTTCGCTGTGATTGTAGGGCCTGTGATTGTATTTCATAAAATTATTATTATTAATACTAAAAATATTAAACAAAAAAAAGTATTATACAAAATAAGAATTACAATTGTAATATTTCACTGTAAAATAAAAAAATGGCTAAGAAAAAAGTTTTTACACTAAAATTACAAAAGGTTTATTTATGTGTCTTAATTACTTCATTTTGAGCTTTTTATGGTAGGAAACTGTAGGGAGCCCTCAAAGCTTCTCTTTTGTTGCCATATCTAAGCCGTATCGCAATACTTTCATTTTATTTTGATTAATCGTGGAGCCCTGTCTTTAATGCCTCTGTGAGTGTTCTTCCTTTTGTTAAAACCCTTACGTAAGCAGTTTTATTTTCTGGCACAAGCAAGTTGTGTTTATCAAGAAGCATAAATTCTTTATCCTCCTCCATCTGGAGCTGGAAAATGAGTAAAGTAGTTTTTGACTGCTGTCTATATGCAGCATAAAGGCGTGCTTGGCTTTAAGAATGTCATTTCAGTGTTTAGTATGCGTGCATCACTGCATATTAGTTGTAGGTGTGTTTGGGTGTATTAGAGGCTTCCGTAGGCATGCTCGTGTTTATGTTTGTCTGAGTGCTTGTTTGGGGAGTTTAGTTTGAGCCTGATTCCAGCTGGTAGCTACACAGAGGTTGTTTGGGCTTTTAATTAATTCTTACTCGACAACGGTGATGATAAACAGGACGAAGAGTAGGAGAGAAGTTCAGCTTTAAACACAGAGACGCTGGACATGTGAGTAGACTGAGGAGTGACTTGGAAGTTGAGTTAATTGCATTCTTTTAAAGCTCTAGTTAAACAAAAAGGTCAGGTGGCAGCTTCTTCCTCATGCCTCGATGGAGCTGAGTGTTTATGGGCAGCAGGACTTGATGTGATAGAGATCAGCATTTGAGTTGAAAACTGAGCCAGAATCAACCAATGCTCACACAGCAAGACAAGAGGTCAAAAGGTACAGGTGGTTAATCTATATACAGTGGTCCCAGGAAGTATTTGAACCCTCAGTCCACACTTCATATATGAATGTTTGCATTAGATAACAAAATCTAAACTAAAACTTAAACCAAGTGGCATTTTTAGTATTTTTTACGGCCATTGTATATTACTTGTACACAGTTGGTTGACTTAGAACAATGAAGTGGTTATAAACTATATAATGTCAAAGGTCTAAATCTTTGATACAACATGAAAAAGTCAAGAGATTTGAGAAACACCTCAATGGGGTAAGAAGACTGGATCACATTTAATCTACACTGTAAATATATCATTTAATTTTCCACAGTTTTCTCAGCAATTGACACAATTTCTTTAAATTACTTTCATTTGGGGGCTTTTATGAGCAAATATTGATATTGAAATTGATGTGAATTATTTATGATTGTCAGCATATCGTACATCTGTTCATTCTTAATTGGTAAAAAAATGGGTTAAAGCAGGGGACCCCTCTCTCCTCACTCAGAATATAACTAGAAAACCTTGGGCAATTTATTGCATTAATCACAATGGATTAGAGGTTTTCATTGCTTAGTCATGCTCACAAAAGCCTTTCATCATAGCGAACATCGCACCAGGCAACAACGTCAAAAAGGCATAGCTTAAATCGTTTACAGGAAATTTTACAGCACTTCGTGTAACCTACCCGTGAGCAAAGCTCTCATGCTATTTACTGATACCCTCCAATTTGCCAGATAAAGGCATTATTCATCCATAAGGAGGAACGTTGAAGCTTGATTTACACTTGTGGGTGGATAAGAACACTTTGAATTGCTTCACCTGTGCTGAGTTTTAGTATTGCATAGGTCAAGTAATCAAACAGGTAATATAAGGATATAGCTGAAAGTTCTTTCATAATGTGACTTATCAAGGTTATGGTTATCACACTGGTGTTGTATTGTTTCATTGAAGTATGAAGTTAAAATCTTCCTCAGAGAAAACAATGGGTCATTTATTGTCTCACTCCACATCACATGGTTTGTGTTCTTTGTTCCAAGACTTGATGCTGATTTGTCAGCTTGTTCATCAAGATTAAACTTTCTTCAATCTGGTTCTGCAGGCACCTTCGTCAGACCCACAGGGCTCCTCTCACAACAATGATCCACAGAGTGACCCTTTCACAGAGGAGCAGCTGATGAATCCACGTCTGAGGTCAGGTTGTACGGTCCATGTGCAACCAGTCCTGTCCGAGCCTTGCTATGAAGAGAACCGGCTTAACGGACTGAATTCTCAGGCCCAGACTGTTCCCATGATTGCTGATGGCCAGGCCAAGCTGCATCCCTCCAGGCCTGTACGTCTGTTTTCCAACCAGACAAAATGTGAGGACGGTGCTCCGCTCAGAGGACCACCTGTCACACCACAGGCTTGGTCTGGATTGGCTAGTTTCCGTGTCATGGGTTCTTTCAAAAAACTGCGGACTTCTGTGCTCCAAGGAATCCAGAACCGGAGCAATGCGATGGCAGCAGGTCAGGAGAGAAATCCGTCCTCGATGTTTGAGGATGGCGGTAGTTTCTTAGTAACCAAACGAGAGCTTGTGACCAATCAAATCCAGGAAACTGACAAAGTGTCAAATGGGACAACTCAAACTGGAAAGACGTCTTCAGTTTTGGATGAAGATGATTGTGAGGATGACGTGAGTGGGTTTCAGAGGAATTCCCATTTCTCTCGGAGTATCCGCAAGGCTTATGGGGCAGGACGGCTCTCATTGCTTGATATAGTCAAGATAGAGAGCCTGTCTAACAGTGAGCCTGATCCCAACAGCACTGTGGAGTCCGCTGTACCTTGCAAGAACCTTGAAACTCAAGAAAATGTCAAGGTTCTCAAAAGACTAAGCAAGAGTGCAGATAATCTTCATGTCTTCAAAAGTCATTTTAGACGCAAAGCTGAGCCACAGAACCCAGAATGCCCTAGTGCTATAGTTTTACAGAGGACCAACAGTTCTTCATCGGTTGACTTGCAGGAGCATGGTTCAGGTCGACGTCAAAGCCCCATGAGGACACGTGGACATTTGCAAAAGCTTGTCGGGAGTTTAACCGACCTGTCAGTCAAGCATAAAAACACACCAGGCCCCGCCTCTAGAAAACCTCTGACACTTCTCAGTCAGCTACATGATGACTACTCCCGCAGAACCCCATGTGTACCAATGAGTGGGCGCCAGCGGAGGCCTTCACCCACACCCAGCAAAGCCCAGCAGGCCAACACTCACCAATACACCCCAACTTTACACCCCACACCCTCCTGCCCCGCTATCTTTAGCTCCACTCTAGATGACTCTCTGGAGCCTCCCAGCAAAACAACAGCCCTAATAAGTGACTATGTTCAGGTGGCTGTGTCCTCAACAGATTTCCATTCAGAAGCGCCAGTCTGTCCACTGGAAAAATGCTGTGAACCTATGGAGTGCCATCAAAATGGAATAAGTAACCACTACTCTCACATGCCCAAGCAGTGCTCAAGCCCCAGTCAAAAGCAGACAGTCAATGGTGTTAATGTTAACTTGGAGGTAAGACAATCCTAATGAGTCCATATTGTCAAATTTTCAGTACAAGTTTAGATCTACACACAACATTTGTTGCATAATGTCAATTACCACAGGAAAAGTAATGGTTCTCAATATACAAAAGCACAGCAAGTACATTTACATTCACAGTTGTAATCAAACTACAATTAATTTTTGCGTAATCATGATTTGTCCAAGAAGACACAATGTGCAACAGAATATTTGAGTGATTAAATACACATTGTGTGTCAAATCGTCATGGGTAATTGTAGTCAGGGCTAGGTATGCACATGCTGTACGAAACCAAGCTACAATTGTTTGATCAAACTAGTACAATATCTGTCAAACAAAAGCGTTTACATGACATTTTAGGAAGACAAATTATTGCTTTAGACTTGAATCAAACTTTTAAAGTGCATGTAAAAGCTAAAAATGTTTAGCATGCATGAAACTAGTGTGATATAATTATTTACCAGTCTTTTCTGTCTAAAATGGTCTATTTTCACTCATCTCAGGAACAGGTAAATTGGTAAAACCCAGTTAATTTCACATAGAGATCTTCAAAGTTCATCTTTCTAGAATGGGTAGACCCACAACAAAAAGATGGTTTAGACAACTTTGTAGTACAATTAAATAACTTTTTATTTATTTATTCATTCATTCTTTATATTTACCATACTGTAACTACTATTTTTGAGGGAACTAAGAGAGTTATTTTCTGTGGGACATTATGCTATAAATGCTGGTGTTGTGCTGAACCCAGAACATTACTTGAACATTACATGACATGCAGTTTGTAGCCCAAAATTTGTTTCAGATTCAGACATTACTTGCATACAACAAAACTGAAAAATTGTAGTGTGTGCTGCTTATTTTACAATTTGTTTATATTTGCTTGGCAAGATTTCATACGCAACTTGTTTTTCCTCGTCGAGACGATATTGATTAACTGTTGTTGTTGTTTGAATGAGTCTGGCTGATAATATGCAGCAAGACTGAGCAAGCACTTTTCTTTCAGACCATATGTGAAATCTCTAAAAAAGTACAAGACAGTTGTCAGATTGTACGTCACATCAGCAATTGCCATAAAGTCAAATAGGACATGGTAATCTAATTCTAAACACTTAATAACTGGAACAGTCCAGTTCATTGGATGACCTTGATCTTAACATAGGAAGTCATAAATTACAGTAGACACAGATTTTTGTTGAAGCATGAACTTTAATGCTTTGCGTCATATGTTCCTCACACGGGTGACCCTTGTATCTGACGATGCAACCACAGCCTCGATCTGATATCATTTTGTAGTCGATCAGGACAAACCAATGCTTTTCATTGCTATGGCTTAGTTGGTTGATCACTCCCTCTAACAAGACAACTGTATTTTTTTATTGGATGAATTACATCACATTTCACAGTCGTTCTTCTGGAGTGGTACATTGCATCAGTGTCACATGGGCTGCTCAACTGTGAGGCACACAGCAGGTAGAGTTAATGATTTGCTGGTGTTTATGATTAGCGGGATTGCTTAAACACAGCTTCTGGACCTGAGACTGGACACGTATCAGCAAGGACGGTGTCTCCTCCCCAGAAGAACAACCCAAGGGCCAAAGTCCAGTAATCAAACCAAGTGCAAATGGACTCCAGTAGGTCAGGGGAATATAACAGAAAGAAATAGGCAAGCTAGAGTGATCCCAGTCAAACTTTGTTTTGCTTGTCTATTTGTGTTTGCGCGTGTGTGCATGGAAGTGTTTGCACACGTGTTGTGTACCGTCTTCATCATGGTGCTTATTTATTGTGTGCCTTTTCAGTGTCTATGGACTGAAGAGAGGGAGACTGATGAACTTGAGGTAAGATATCTGTTATTTCTGTATTTTTTTTACACAGTAGATTACAGACTGACATTGACATTTTGTACAGACAGACCTTCATTCAATCTGCTTATTTCTTTTTTGTCAAACAGTACTGCTTTAAAAATCTTTTTTTTTCACTAAAAACTGGCTTTCTGAATTTATTCTGCCACTATTACTTGCTTCATTTGTAAGAATTGTAAGAATAAAAATCAATAAGGATATGCACCATGATTATTCCTATGATTTCATAGCTTTAATTGAGTTGCATTTTATAGTGCTATGAATTTCAGCAATTATTGCGGATTTAAGAATAGAATGCATTCTGACAGAGTAAATTGCTTTTTTTTTAATTTTTTTATTTATTTTTTTTTTTTTGCAAAGACATTTAACTTGACATCAAATGAAAAATAGTAGTATATTTTTCTGATTCATGTAAAATATGCTAGAAATTCAAAAATCATTATATATGCATACAAATCAAATGTATTAGTTTAGTTGTGAAGAAGATAATGTTGTTTGGGAAAGTACATTTCTGAACTATTAGTTAATAATCCTTATTATTGAGCAATGATTGATATGTAACAAGTTAGATATTTTGCCTGCTTTGATATTTATCTGAAATGTTAATCATTTAAATTGTCATTTTAATTACTTATTTTATTAAATTAATCATTATTCATCACTAAAAATTAACTATAATCACACTAGGGTTTGCTATAGTTTTTGTATTATGTACTCATTGGGTTTTGAGCACATTAATGTCTATGGTAAAAAAAAAAATGAAATCATTTATTTGATGATGCAGGCCTTAAAGCATAAACTGATGACATTTGACTTCTCACTCTTTAGGCTTCATCAGATATCACAAAAGCATTTCTCAAAAGTGATGAGATCTCAGCCGCTGCTGCTTCACCTGTCACAAACACCTGTTCCTCAGAATCCCCACTGGTAACTCCAACAACACCAATCTCTCCACCCTTTGCCAGTGACCCTCCCACTTCTGTAGTGCCCAGGAAAAGGGCAGGTCGCTCCAGACCCCGGCCAGTGTCTGACTATGGCCAACTGGCCAGCTCAAAATACTGCATCCCAGAGGAGGACAGGGAGTCCGAGTCTATGGACTACACTTCTCAAAAGGACTACAATAGCAATGGCAGCTACACAGAGAGCAACAGACCAGAGAATGGTCTTGTGTGCACTCAAACAGAGAGCAGAAAGAGACGTCCCATCTCTGTTATCGGAGGAGTGGATCTGTATTCATCCCCAACTGCTGAGCAGAAGGACGACACTGAAAGCTTGCCTTCTGTAAGGCCATTTCTTTCTTCTAAATTTTTTGTTGTAAAATATTTCATCAAATATTTCAGAACAGGTTTGCCAAACACTTTTTCCAGTCTTCCATTGGTTATGCAAACGGTCCATTGATTGAGACTGGTATTTCTAAAGAGCTAAAGTCTCTAGGACAATAACCATCAAGTACTTGGGACATTTTATATTTGGTGTGGTGTTCAATAAACCACTTTTGAGTACAACAACTATTTATGTCATAAGTATTTGTTCTGCCCACTGTTCTGATAGGCCTTGTGAACTTTGAAATCTCCTTACATTGGCATTTATTTTGTGAACAGATGCTTTCTTATCAATACAACTTGTGTGAATATGTGCATTAATCAAGTATTGTCAGGTAATATGTAAAGCACTAAGTCAAGTCTAGCTATATATATACAATCTAGTTAGTGTATTTCATACAGTGTTCAGCAGTGTTGAGAATTATTTACACAGTAACTGTTGAAGTATCCCAGAAGTTTTGTGATCTAAACACTAATATGGTCCCATTTGGTCTCTCCTTTAGGGTGTAGCATTATGGGTTTATAATGTCATAGTTCAGGTCTGGAAGAACTTTTTAGACCCTGATTGTAACTACTTTTGTTCTTAAGTAACAATGTGATCCGTGTGTTATTTTGAAGAAATGCTGCATCAGACAGTCATTTCCTTGATGCATTATTTCACTGATCTGTTAAATGGTGAATCTAACGAAACCTGTAAAAAAATGTGTATGAGAAAGAAGCCTGTTTTTGGGACTTTTTTCTTTTTCTTAAATCTTATTTTCATTACTGTAATGTAGTGGTCTTCAACAGGGAGTCCACAGCAGTACTTCAGGAGCCAACTTGTTTGATCTCAAACTAATTAAAAAAAAAAAAAAAAAACTAAAATACATTACTTTTTAATTTTACTTAAAATATTTTAATGTACAATTATATCGTTCTTCTGAACATCAATATTGATTATTTTAATGGATTTGCAATGTTTAAATTGTAAGTATTTATACATATCATGGTAGTATTTAAGTTTTTGCTGATGATTTTTATTATTGTATAACATAATAGTAATAATAATAATAATAATAATAATAATTTTATTATTATTACTTTTTCTTTATTTTTTTATTTCTGGCAAACCTAATCTACACATTTCTTTGTGAGATTCAGCAAGAAATTCAATGTTATGGTGGTAATGTTATGAACTTGGCCAAGCGGATGAGCTGAAATTGCAGTGTTATCTAATCATAGGTCATTGTCCTGCTCTGTACAGTCACTGAACTCTGAACATAAGGCCTGCTGGACAGTGGGCTCCTTTTAAGGCTGCTGATTAAAGTCTAATCTGTCATGCTTTGTTTCAGCCGGTATCCCGTCCTCCAGTGCCCTCTCATAGAGTGCCTCCATACCGGGCCGTATCTGCCCGTCTGAGACCTTGCGTCTTCTCCCAAAGCACACCTATCGGTCTAGATAGGATGGGGCGGCGCAAAGGACGCAGAGTGCTCAGCGGTAAATCTGTTTTTGTTAATATGCGTGAGTGTGTGCACTTGACCTACAAATTTGAGAGCCTCAATGGTGAGATTTTGATGGAGAGGGAATATTGATTCTTTATGGCATAATTTCTAACTTCATTCAATACGGTCATATTATAGATGGCGGCTCTGATGCAATGCTTGATGATAGTGTGAGTGAGGAGGATGGCAGCTTTGAAGAACTGACTGAAGGAACACCATATCTACAACCAGAAGTCGATCTTTTCACTCTCAATCAGGTTAATTTAAAATTATGATAATTTTATTTATTTTAATATTATAATAATTATTATTGTATTAGCCTATTGTTTAGTAATAATTATTAATTGTATTATAATTTATTATAATGATTTAATTATTGTAATTTATTAGTAGTAGTAAAAATTATGATTTATTATAACATTATCATTTACACAGTTTATAAATACAGTTTAAGATTAATAATTAAGTACAAATATATGTTTAAATAATATATAATTTAAATATGTAATATTTTATATATTTTCTTTTTTGTAGATTGACTATTTAGATTTTTATTTTATTGGATTTTTCTTAGATATGACTAGAATTCAATGTGAACATTAATGTAAACATTTAAGAAGTATACTATTAATTTTCTAAACTTACAGTAGGTGTAAAACTCTTACAGTAGCAAAAGATACTTTGTGCACCTTTAATGTTATATGAAATCTACTTTTAGTACATTTACACACATTTTTAATCTTTTTTACTGTTTTTTGCACTTATGGGCTGTGCTATACAGTGCAGGTCATATTTCACAGTTTATCTTATCTGTTCAGTCATGTGTTTATGTGGAGTTGTTCTAGTGTTTGCATACGCACTTGTGTGGGATCGTCACACTTCGTGTGCATGTTGTCATTCCGTACTGTTCTTATCATGTCTGACCTTTAGCCTCAATATATTTGGCCTGACACTAATCTCTCTCTTTCTCCAGTACATACAGTTGGGACATGGCGTGTATGCAGAGGCTCTGTGGGACCATGTCACAATGGAAGAGCAGGAGCTGGCCTTCAAAGCCGGGGATGTGATCCATGTTCTGGATGTTCGGGAGCAGGACTGGTGGTGGGGGGCGGTAGGCGACCACGAGGCCTGGTTTCCCTCCAGCTTTGTGCGAGTGAGTTGCACTATGACCCTCTCGGAGTAATGAATGTGAAACAAAAGCCACACAGCTTGAAAGTAACACTTGAACATAGTAACACATCCTGTGCGGTTGCACCGGGTGACCCAAGAGGAAATGCTAGATGTGTCATCACGGTTGCATGTGCTGATTGACCGGTTTGGAAGAAATGTGGGTGTACGGAATGATGCTTTTTATTGTTTTGAGCTGTACATTAATGCATCCCATTGTCAATCTATGGCACCAACAAGATGAGTCAATCAGACACAAAGAGGCTTTAAGTGATTTGATCAAGACTTCCTGTAGAAGTGGATTATCCAGTTGTCTCAATCACAATTGATTGTTGTCTTAAAATTGTGCCTAATCACGGTTCCCTTCAAGTTGATCCTCTATAATTAATGTAATGATATGTTGTTGTCAAGGTTCGGGTGAATCAGGAGGATTCAAGCAGTGATAGTGTGGAAATCACACCGGATGCAGAGGAATCCGTCCCACCAGATGCTCATAAACAAAACTCAGAACACAGACAGCAGATGAGAGCCAATGTGGTCAAAGAGATCATGGACACAGAGCGCGTTTACATCAAACATCTCAAAGATATCTGTGAGGTGAGCGTCCATTCCTGCCGTTTCATGTTTGTTTTAGTTTAATCTGTTTGTTTTGTGGTACGTTCTATTATAAAAGAACCCTTATCTTTAATTTAGCCTGAATGGTATATGCCTATCATTTTAAATGTGAGATCAAGATTGAAACACATTTGCCCTCTTTCAAGATAACATTATCTCTCTTGTCAGAATATATGTGTAGTGCTCAGAGTAGTTCAATGGTCTTTAACTCCACCCTAGTGGAATACAGGAAAACTAGCATACTACATTGTACGCTACCATTCAAAAGTTTAGGACCGAATATTTTTACTTTTTTCTGTTATAAACGTTTTCTATTTTAAATACATGCTGTTCTTTTTTAACTTTCTATTCAGTAGAGAAAGTAATGCATCACGTTTTACACAAAAATATTAAACGGCACAACTATTTTCAACATTGATAATAATTAGAAATGTTTCTTGAGCAGCAAATCAGCAGATTAGAATGATTTCTGAAGTGTGACACTGAAGACTGGAGTAATGATGCTGAAAATTCAGCTTTGCCATCACAGGAATACATTACATTTTAAATATAGATTAAAATAATAAAAAGAAACTTATTTTAAATATTTATAATATTTCACAGTATTACTGTTTTAACTGTATATTGATCAAATGCTGTCTTGAAGAGCATTGGAATGGTAGTTTATATACTATGTGTTGAGTATTATGATAGTGATAATGATGATTATTGTCATTATTTTAGGTATTTGAAACTAAATGGTGTTTTTGATATTCATGCAATGGTGAATATATCCAAAACCGCAGTATGCTAAAGTCTGGTCATGGGACTTCACTGCTTTGCATTTTTATTTATGCAAGTGGAGTCCAGTGGAAATAAATAGTTGTAGTTTACACCAGGCTTGTTTGAAAAGCATCTTAACATTCAGAAATCTTATCAAAACATGAGTTAAGAAAAAAAAGGTAAATATTTCTTAGTTTATCCATCAGATTGTGTTTATCCAACAGTCTCATTGATGACCTCTGCTGGTCAAATGCATAAAAATATTTTTCAGTGAAGGAAAACTTTCCAAAGCAGTGCAAAAAAATCTAAATGAAATAATGTTAATTTTGTTGTTTCAATCCAAAATGATTTGTTGTTGTAGGGATATATCCGTCAGTGTAGGAAGCACCCTGGCATGTTTACTGATGCACAGCTAAAGACAATCTTCAGCAACATTGAGGACATATACAGGTTCCAGAGGAAGTTTCTCAAGGACCTAGAAAAGAAATACATCCCCGAAACCCCTCATTTGAGTGAGATTGGCTCCTGCTTCCTGCAACAGGTACGTTTACACTCACAAGAACCAATGAAATGAATGTTTTCCTCACAATTTGCTCATATTTCTTTATATCTTTTTCTCCCTCTCAGGAGGACGGTTTCTCCATATACTCTGAATACTGTAACACACATCCAGTGGCGTGTGCTGAATTACAACGGCTGATGAAACAAGGCAGATATAAACACTTCTTCGAAGCCTGTCGTCTCTTACAGCAGATGATCGACATCTCCATTGCTGGCTTCCTACTCACACCTGTACAGAAGATTTGTAAATACCCTCTTCAGCTGGGAGAGCTTTTGAAATACACACCCAAAGACCACAGGTAGCTTATTTTCTTACATACACTATCATTCAAAATTTTGGAATTGGTACAATTCTGGGTTTTTCTTGCATAGAGAATAATGAGGTGGCCGCCTCCATCAAATTTTGTGCTACCTTTGGCTGGGCTGTCGAAAAAACTCAGGCAGGCAGTCACATGCAAGCGTCACTAAACAGCGTCAATTAGGGCTTTTAGTCAAATGTGTGCATATTTGGAGAAATGCTGATACCTTTACATATGTTTACTTTGTTTCTTTAAACAGAATCATCATTTCTATTCTTTATCCACTGAATTCTGGTCACAAACATCCATTACACTTCCCTGTACATTTACATACACAACAAACCCAGAGAAACATTTCTACAACCGAAATATGTAGCTAATAAATAAACGATTACGATTGTATATAATTTGTATGTGATTTCCATGGTATTAGGGGAATTTTCATAACAATTAAGAATGAGACATTTACATGAGAAATGCCAATGATGTTTAGCAGTTAGCATTGGTAAATAAAAAGGCTACATATAACACATTAAAGAAATATTTTATGAAAATTAGTAGTAAAAACAGTAATATTCTGAAATTTTGTTAAATTTTAAAATAACTGTTTTCTGTTTTAATCTTTTCTGTTTGAATCTAATTCATTTTTATGATGCAAAGCTAAATTTTAATCATTTTATATATATATATATATATATATATGTATGTATATTATCAAAAAGATCATAATAAAGTTTGTTTTTCTCCTCAGTGATTATGCAGGGGTGTGTGCTGCACATAAAGCAATGAAGAATGTGGCAAGTCTGATAAATGAGAGAAAAAGGCGACTTGAGAGCATCGACACCATTGCTCACTGGCAGGTGGCCATCCTCCACTGGGCGGTCAGTGATATTTACACACATTTCCACTGTTTTCAGCATTAAACATTTTTTTCTGAAAAATTCAGGTTGCAGCCACAGCCCCTCTGATGTTTTCGTATCAAGAAATTTGATTAATTTGCAGACGTGTGCATGTCTAATGCAATAAGATATTAATTGGATACCATGTTGATCTGTTTATTAGATTACTTATTCTACTAGATGAGGCTTTGTGTACTACAGTACAACAATTTCAGGTTTCAAATCTTGAAAACTTGAAAAAATATTTCCTTTAGGGTGAAGATGTGTTAACACGAAGCTCCGAGCTTATCCACTCCGGTGAGTTAACGCGGATAGTGCGGCCCGGTAAGACGCAGCAACGCAGCTACTTCCTGTTTGACCACCAGCTGGTGTTCTGTAAGAAAGACGTCCTGCGGAGAGACCTGCTACACTACCGTGGCCGTATGGACACTGACCTCCTCGAGCCAGTCGACCTGCCTGATGGACGGCACACTGAGCTGGGCCTCCTGAAGAACGCATTTCTCCTACGGCATGCAGAGAACCTGAATGTGCTGTGTGTGCTGTGCTGCAAAAAGAGCCAGGACAAGCAGCGATGGCTGCAAGCGTTTGCTCGAGAGCGCAGACGGGTACAGGAAGACCAAGAGATGGGTGAGTCTCACAGCTGAAGGAATATGTGTTCTCTTCTGGTATGAAATGTTCATGCCATGAATTCAAAGAATGACGTTCATTATTTTCATCGCTTTTCAGGGATGGAGATTACTGAGGCCCAGAGGAAGCAAGCAGTTCACAACGCCAGGAAGACTAAACAAGGAAATATGAAGAGTATGTATCTTAGTTGTCTTGTTGGAACTGAAGGTCAAAGCGGTTATAATAGATTTGAATTTTATTTTATTTCTATTATTATTATTTTTCATGTTATTTTCATTTTATTTAACATCTTTTCCAATTTATTTGAGTTTTTATTCTATCATTGTTAGTTTTATTTTCTAGTTTCCATTTATTTGGTTTTTAATTTTGAGGTTTTTATTTTAGATTCATAAGATTTATTTAAATTATTTATCTAGAGACATTTTCATGTTCAATACAGATGAGATAAACCATATTTCAAAAAAACAATTTTAGTTTAGTTGGTTTTGGACTCATGAAAATTTATTTTAGTTCAGTTTTTTCATTAAGTTTTAAGTTTTTTTTTTTTTTTTTAAATAATGACAGAGTCAGAGACTCTTTGGTGGTACTTTCTTTTTTTTATTATATTTTTATTTTAATTTGTCTTCTCAATTTAGTTTATTTATTGTTTTTTTTTTTGTTTAGTTTTCTTTAGATTTTATTTTAGTTTTAATATTTAGGGTTTCCAAGGATAATGAGCTGATATAACTTAAAAATGTTTAATGTTAATTTTCGGTGTTAAATTAAGATTAGAAAGCTGTTAAGTGTAATGGTTTTCTAAAGGCTTTTTTTATCTTTATTACAGGCCGGTCATACAGCATACAGGTTTCAGGTTTTATAATGCACCATATATCAAAATTTGTGAACATTTTTATTTTATTTCAGTTGGTTGTCACAAAAATGTATTTTCTTTTAGTTTTTGTTCATTCAGTGACCATCGTGTTCTTGGCCCCAGGCAGCTATTTTCAATCTATTTTGAATCTAGACAATATGTATACATTGGAAATTAAACGATTTCCAAAAACGGTTTGCTAAGATTACATTTTAATACCACGATTTTGTGTCTGTTTTCTTCCAGAAATGAATTATCCTGATCATCCTGTGCCTCCTCACCATCAGCCGCTGCATCCTCTCCATCAGCGACAAGTGACTCTGCCAACCAGCATCCCCCAGCAGCAAGTCTTCTCTTTAGCAGAGCCAAAGAAGAAACCAACTCACCTGCTGTACTCACTTGCACGCAGTGCCCTCTTCAGGAAATGACAAAGAGACACTTCAGACAACATTTAGTGCTGATGAGATCCATAAATAATGAAATATTACCAGACTACACATCTGTTTTTATGTCATATTCAAATGCATACACATATGTATATTTATATACATACACGTGTACAAATGACATATGTGCCTCAGTATAAAGGCTCATTATTTAGCCTTAAGTCAGTGTGTTAGTGTGGAAAGTGTTAGTTTTTTTTTTTTTTTGTCATGTCATTTTACTGATATGGTCAAAAAGCTGCTTCCCATTGGGTTTCTCCCATCCGTCACCTCACCTAAATGTGTGTCTTTTATGACAAAGAGTTGTATTCTGCTTTTTAGCTACATGTCTATATAATTTTATTGCTTTACCTGAGGCTGGAGCCTTCTAAAGTGTAAATACAGCAAACACTAACATCTATCATTCTGTAAATAAACTTGAACCAAATGTACGATGCCTGCAAGTGCTCAAATACATCAAATATGGATTTTTATAAGATTTTATAAATTAAGGTTGTCCCTATTGTACAAAGGAGCTGAATGCATCTATAGGATAAGTGAACACAAGGCTCACTGTCTGCACACCTGCCTGGATACAGTTACACTGTTAGGTGGAAACGAAACGCCTCGTGTCGTTTGCCTTCATTCCGCTGCTCGCGTTCACGTTGAGAGTGTAGACAGGTATTTTGGGGAAAACAGTTTTAACAATGCCGGACTGGATCCGAGCATTTAAGATTACCGGTCCAAATGAATGACTGTACGCCATGGAGACAGCGCGAGAAGAAAGCGCGCAGGGGAGCGAGGATGATGCGGCCCAAGAAGACTCTACAAGTGTGAGTAATTCATGCTGCTGGACCCCTTAAATATCACGATGATAACCACAGTTTCCGACAAAATAACACACTTTAGTTATTGTGTATATAAAATATAAAATAGTGTGGGGTATCCTTCAAATAAAGAAGTAAATACATTGTATCGAGTTTTTTGACTGCACATTGATTTTTAAAATTATATTTTTTATTATAGTAACTGTAACTACGTTATTTTATCGTAAACTGCAGTCACCATGGTCCTATCTGTGAGGGGTAAAGCATTTTGATCTCTGCTGAAATTGTGAATTTAGAGGCAGCTATGAAATTATAGGCTTGACCTTTGTTTGACATTTGTCAGATAGTAAGACTTGAAAACTTCATTTGATCCTTAGAATACATAATTTCATAAAATTTAGTTTGTCTAACGTTGTCATCTCATATCATTATAATATATATTTTTTAACTTCCCTGGATGAATTGCCGTGTATATAATGTTCTCACTATACCTCCAAGGAGAAAGATAGGGACCGTCTGCAAAGTGGGTTCTGACTAAGACAAAAATGTTCAGTGTCTCTGTCATTGAAAGTGTACACAAATAATTTACACAAAGGAAAACACAAAAAATCATGAAACAGAAATATCTCTCTCCCTCTCTCTGTGTGTGTGTGTGTGTGTGTGTGTGTGTGTGCACATCTATACTTTGCTCCTCTTAATTAATTGTGACAGAGCCATACACGGTTTTCCTACCTTAATCGTTTGTACTTCGTAGACGGTCCCTATGTAACTTAACATTTTTGTGTTTCGACTAAATTTTGAGGAGGCGAACATGAAATTTACTTGATGTCAAGTACAACACAATTCGCGGTTGTCTGAAAAATATTAAGTCTTGGAAAGAATGTTATCTCGTTGTAAATTAAATACAGCGAACGAGATGGGATGACATCGTGTAAATAATGTATGACTGGACAACCACAATGAACGCAACACTCATGGTGATGGTCGCAAAACACAAGTGAACCGACCAGTGCAGACTGTAGACTCTTGTCCCTTGGTTTTACTCTAACTTACCGTTAAGAATTGTTTATGTCTAATGAAATTTACTTAAAAAGTGATATCCAGTACTTTGGTATTTATCGGAGTTATTAATTAGTGTAACCTATTGCAAGGTTCTTCAAATAATACCCTGGTGTTACCATGCTAAAAAAAAAAAAAAAAAAGATAGTACCACACTCTTTTGTAAGTTGCTGTGTATGAGATAATTTGACTATTTAAAAAAAAAAAAAAGTTCATGTTGACACCAGTGGATGACCCCATGTAATTAAAATATAGCCTAGTAATCAACATTTGAAATGCATCAAAAAAGTTAATCAAAGTTGTCCTAAGACAATAACGCATTTTAGATTTAGGTTTTAGGACAAGTTTGATGAAAGGTTATGATCCACTTCAAATGTTGACTAGTGTAGTTTAGACATATATTCTAGAAAACCTTGGCCTAAATGCATCTATCAGGCTGGATAGATAGAGATTGCAGTAATTGATTGTATAATTTATTGTGCGAGAAATGACTGAGGCAGTTGCCCATTAGGTCATTGTGAGCTCAAAGTGAGGTGGATTTTGTAACCCAGTTGGATCTCTCTCAGAATTACTGAGTGACTTTACCATGTAACTCTAACCGCTCATTGCAATAATACCTGTTTGTGATAAGACCACAACACACACCTTAAATCCAAAACCGAAGCCACCAATTTCCCACTTATTTTTCTTTTGAACCCTTACAAATACATCGACATAGATGTCTTACTCAAGAAAAGTGAAATACATTGGTTCCTGAAATGACAACAGCGCTTTGGTAGCATAATGTTTGATATCTTTATGACTCTTGCGTTGTGTAATAAAATTATCAGAAAGTTATGACACTGCTCTTGCAAATCACTCTAATCCAGGTCATCACACTGTCAATTCTCCATTAACAGCAGATGGCTTTTTTGTGCAAGTGTTACATCAGATCAGAATGTGATACATACCTGTGGTTTCAGGTAGCTGATGTGTCCGTGGAAGTGGCTACGGTGGACGCAACTCTTAATAAACTATGCAGAAGATACAACAGACGCAGAAGAAGAGCAAAAAAGATAAAGAAGAAAAACCCAATATTGGAGCTACAGAATCTGGCCATCCTCATCACAGTGGTGGTGTTTGTCACTGTGGTGATAATGTGGTCACTTCTGTGGGTTTTTATATGTAAGCTAAACACAAACACAAATATACTGTTCATACCCATGTGAAAAAGAAGTGTGCTTAATTGTACTAAATGTGCACTTGTAGTGTGCTTCAAATCTTGAAAGTTTGTATTTTAAAATAAACTACTTGATAATATCATATTTGTGACCCTGAACCACAAAACCAGTCATAAGGATCAATTTTCCGAAATTGAGATTTATATATCATCTGAAAGCTGAATAAATATGTTTGTTAGGATAGGACAATATTTGGCCAAGATACAACTATTTGAAAATCTGGAATCTGAGGGTGCAAAAAAATCTAAATATTGAGAAAATCACCTTTAAAGTTGTCTAAATGAAGTTCTTAGCAATGCATATTGCTAATCAAAAATGAAGTTTTGATATATTTACAGTAGGAAATTTACAAAATATCTTCATGGAACATGATCTTTACTTAATGTCCTAATGATATTTGGCATAAAAGAAAATCAATAATTTTGACCCATACAATGTATTTTTGGCTATTGCTACAAATATACCCCAGCGACTTAAGACTGGTTTTGTGGTTCAGGGTCACATTTAAGAAATAAAAGGCCACTTAAGTGTTCTTAAAGAAACTTTCATGAATGCTTCTTAATACACTTTTAAAAAGTGTGCTTTGTAATGAAGTCAAAATAAGGGTTTTAATTTAAAGTACATTTTAAATCATTATGTATTAATAATCTTATTAAATAAGTACACTTATTTTAATATTGACTTAGCTAATAATTTTAACTGTTCATTGTAAATAATTATAATAATATTTATTATTACTGATAAGCATTTAAAGTTAATATATTTTAAATGTATTAATTTCAAATTCATCATTACCACCCATCATTTTAAAATACATGACATACAAGTTTCAGTAGAAATAACATTATGGTATATTTTAATTTAGCATTGCTTGTCAGTACATTTGTCTGATCATTTTTCAAACATATGTTATTTGGTTCAAGGTTCAAAAAAATTACATTCAGTTAGCACTCTTTTTAAAAGTGTATTTTCACAAGGGTATACAAAGTTATGTCCACAGTTTAACTGTAATTTAACTGAAATGCGCACTCTGTGTTTTGTAGTCCGGAGAGAGAGCAACAGTGGTGTGTATTTTGCTGGTATGTTCCGTGTTGCCAACGTTGAGTTTATACCAGAGTACCGGCACGCTGACTCCAGTGAGTTTGTGTCCATGGCAAACCGCATTCAGCATGTGGTAAGTGATACAGCATAAGTATGTCATAAGAAGAAAAGGCCTTAAAAACCATTAAAACCCTCACCGTAATATTTTAATCCAATAAGATAACCAGCGTATACCGAACATCATCAGTGTCCAGGCTCTACAAACAAACTGTCATCTCTGATCTGAGGTAGAGTCACTCCAGTATTACTCTGCTATAAAGTATCCATTGAAAGTCTGCGCTACTTAATTTTTCATTTGGAAGTTCAACATGAAGTCACTATTTATTTTCAGTAATAATATTTAAACATTATTTCAGTAAATAATACTTGAGATGTCACACTGTAATCTGTGACCTCTCGTCTGCAGTAATAACAATCAAGGTGGTGTACTGGTGCATTTCTGGATGATCTTTGTGGTGCCGCATCTGAAGACTCCATCAGTGTGTGAGGACTGTGTGAGTGCCATCCTCAAAGACTCTGTGCACATGAGTCTGAAGAACAGGTCTTCAGTGGGCTTCCTGCAGGGCCTTCCTGTGGACATCGACTCCATTCTTGTTAATGGTAATCTCTGCCACCTTTAACCTTCTTTACATAATGTTACATTTTGTGCACATATTCCTTGTGCAAATTTTTGTGAATAATTTCAGCTTCAAAAAATATTTTAACTTTCAATTTCTGTTTTCTTGTTTTCCCAGTTGCTTTACGCTCAGATTACACATCAACAGCTGTGGGTGAGTCAGTCTAAACTGATAAGTACATAAACATGACAAACCAAGGTTGTGCACAATTCAGAACTGCTTTTTAAAGGTGCCATAGAATGCATTGATACAATATTTTAAATTATTCTCTGATATCTACATAGAAGGTATGTGGCTTAGGTAAGGACAAATAATCTCCAGGAACGGTTTTACATGTCCATTTACAACCCTAGGATTTGTCCCTAGAATTAAATGGTCTGTCATTACCTTATTTGGAAGGGTCATGAATAATAATGTTGAGCTCTGCTCTGATTGGCTGTTTCACAGTGCGGCTCAATGTTGAGCTCTGCTCTGATTGGCTGTTTTACAGTGTGGCTCATTTCAGTAGCTCACACAGCAGGAAGGAAACAGGGAAAATCTATATTTCTATACTTTCTCTCGCAGTTATATCGTTGGGTAATTATACTGTATATAAAATGCGGGCATCAGGGAGCCAAGGTAAATACAGTTTTCCATTCTATGGTACCTTTAAATTCTAGTTTATTCACTTAAATTTGCATTTAAGGTAGCAGAAAGAATGCAAAATTGCAATTTGAATTTTAAAAATGCAACACACAACTGTTGAAAAGTTAGGAGTCGGTCAGTATATTTTTATATATCGTCAGTATAGTTTTTGAAAGAAGCCTATTATGCTAAAAGCAGTAATATTTTGAAATATTATATTATTTTTTGTGGAAACCATGAAACATTTTTTCCGTGATTTTTTGATGAACAGAAAAAGAACAGCATTTATTTGAAATATTTTGTAACAGTGTAAATGTCTAAACTGTAACTCAATTTAATGCATCCTTCCTTACTGAAGAGAAGTACGGTATTACTTTCTTTTGAAACAAAAAAAAAATCGTACTGTCCCCAAACCTTTGAATGGTACATATTTCTTCATATTTCTTTAATTAAATTTTATTTCATGTAACAGGTGTTATTATTATTATTAATATTGTATTTATTATGTTTTGTCTCAAAACATGTAGTGGACTAATGAAAGTCATGAAAACCGATTCCAGTACAAGATCCTGTATGCCAGTTCAATTCAAATTCACACTTAAATTGTGATTCTTAAATTCTAAATCTCATCCAACCCTGCACAAACAAAGACTTTTTGAATGTCCATTTTTATTAACAGAACCTTGTACTGTATTATTGCAATTTTGTGTATAACGGGTGCTGTTATCATCTCTCTGTGTGTCCAGGCTCTCAGTGTGTGGATAAGCTGTACGCAGGTGTTCCTGATGTGAGTATTCCCCTAAATGTGTTCTCCTCGTGGGGAGGCTTGAGCTGCTACATCAAACTGACAAGCGTTCCAGGCTCTGTCATCCGTCTCACTGTGAAGAGCTTTCGCATTGACCCTAGTGACTGCGTCTATGATGCACTCACCGTGTATGACTCTCTGCTTCCCATGAGAGGCATGATTCTGTACAGGTAGAGTAGAATGCTTTATTATTATATGCCTATTATGGATATATAACTTTTTTTTAGGATTTTAGGGGAAATCATTCCGGAACATCTACACATTTACGGTAGATGTTTTGCTACACATTCAAATGCTCCAGAACAGATTGTCAAGGGAAAAACTGGAAAACAAAGTAACTGACAAAAAACTGAGATGATCAGTTTCATTTTGATGCATTCTTTTTAAAGGTTTTGTGAATCAGTGTCAGCCCCGATCTCATTGGTCTCCACCTCCAATGTCATGCTGCTCTCCTTCAGACTCACTCAAGGCAACAAGATCTTCCGAGGACTCTTCCAGGCTCTCATGGAAGAGCGTGAGTCCCTTGACTAAAGTATCTGTATGTTTGTATGTGTGATTGTGATCCTGAGGCCCTTTCGTCTGTCCCATACACAGAGTGTATGAATATGATAGCATTACCCGCTGGCCCAGGTGATGCTGGAGTGATAACCAGTCCATTCCACCCCAGCCTGTTGCCCCGTCAGTGCTCCTGCACCTGGATGTTTCAGGTACTTCACCCAATCAAAAGCTTTTTTAATGTGTAGCAATATTATCCACAGCATCCATGTGACAAATAGGTGTTTTCTGTCGGGTGTTTAGATGCCCAGAGGTGCTCTTGGTGTGGCTCTCAGGTTCCGGAACTACATGCTAAAACTAAAAGACTTGCAAAACTGTGAACACGGCTGGTGGAAAGTCAATGAGATTATGTAAGTGATATTTCAGAGTCAGTTATTTCATTTGTGTACTAATACCATACATTTTTTAGAATAGTTCACACCCCCGACCCCCAAATAACTATTATCATTATTCACTCACCCATTTTATTTTTTTACTGTTCTGTGAAAGTAAAAATGAGATCTTTTAAAGATCTCTTTTCCATACACCAAAAAAGACCCATAAAAATGTTCCATACAACCCAAATGTTTTGCCACAGAACATGGTCAAACAGATTTGAAACAACATTATGGTGAGTAAATAGTGACAGATGTTACTTTTGGTGA
Organism: Tor tambroides; assembly: GCA_021397915.2. Lineage (NCBI taxonomy): Eukaryota > Metazoa > Chordata > Actinopteri > Cypriniformes > Cyprinidae > Tor > Tor tambroides. The sequence continues at coordinate 26,135 of JAFVLL020033253.1, read as the reverse complement.
TCTGTTCCTATAATGTTGATAGTAAGTCGTATTTATCATGTTATATACTGATTATAAATATTTTGAGCTGGTATAGGAATAACTGCAACTGATTTACAGATACTGTGGAAATTACATCGACCATTCAACCATCTTCCGTATTCCTGCGCAAAACCCTGAAGTGGTTTTCCGCTGCAGTTCACGAAATGCCGACCAACCCTTCAGTGCCACTTACAGCAGCTACAACACCAGCCAGCGTAAGAACAATGCTGCTGAAATGGAGGAAATGCAGAACAATTTCAAAAGTCATTTCTCATCAGTAGTACATTCTCACTTACGAGCAAAGGAATAATATGTTATAAGTCACTAAATTGACTCATGGCACCAAATGTTCTTACTCTGGTCTTGTTTTTTGTTTTTTTCAAGCATGTCCAGAGGGTCACTTCCTGTGCTCCACAGGTCTGTGCGTGGAGAAGTTCAGGCGCTGTGATGGACTGGATGACTGTCAGGATGAAAGCGATGAGATTTTTTGTTGTACGTTAACCACAAAATCATGTAAACCCAGTAGTTCTACAATAGTAAAACTATCAAAATTTCGTCAATATTTATTATCAGTTATCTTTATCCAACAGCTAAACCTCCTAAAATCTGTGGAGGTTCGTCCCCTTTGCACCCATTATATATCTGTAATGGAGAGATGGACTGTTCCAGTGGTAAAGATGAGACCAACTGTACTCAGGGTAACGTGAGAACTATTTAAAAATTCACACTTCGAGATGTGTTAATTGTATGTACAGTGATTAATGTGTTGGCTGTGCAGAGACTAGCTGTTCTGGAGTCAGTTACCAATGTGGCAATGGAGCCTGCATTCTTAAGAAAAATGCTAAATGTGACGGCTTACACGACTGCCTAGACCGCAGTGACGAGAAGGACTGTGGTGAGTTTTACTGTGGTAACATCCATAAACATTGTGTTAGTCATCAAATTGGTTTGTAGACATATATAGAGACAGAACAGATTTGTCAGTTTAAACACCATTCATGCCTGTTTTAGGGTATTTTAGTCTTATTCTTGAATTCCACTATTATTATTAAAATCTCATATGAACCAAATAACCAACAGTAACTTCAAATCCACATGAGTTATCAAAATGGAGTCAATCTGATGTCAATGTATTGCCATCACAGATTTAAAAATAGTCAAAATTAATTATAAAACTGAAGACAAGAAAATGTACAAAAAATGAAAAAAATTTAAAATGAAATTTTAAAAAAACCACGCAAAATCATCTGAATTGCAATCAAAATTATGTTTTCTTTTCTACAATTATCTTGCTTTCACTGGTATTTTTGCTTACAATTTTATTTTCTCCCTACTCACACTTTGATTCTTCACTTGTGATTCCAAATACTGCAAAGAAAACCAAAGCATGAAGAGAGGGAGAAAATAAATGTGCAAGTAAAAAATGTCAACAAGAGCAAAAAACAAAATACACATGTCAGATTGATGCTAAATATCAAGGCAAATTCCACATCCTACAAAGAGACTCCAAAAGTTCATTTAGGACCACCAATTTTTACGTATGACTGGCTAGCCATTCAACCGAAAATAGCCCTCATGTTCCCATGATCATATCGCTGCTATTATTATGAACTATTGACCTTTTTGCAATGTTCGACTTGAAATTGTGTTTGGTAATTGGTGTGTGTGTGTGTGTGTGTGTGTGTTGGAGTTGAATCAGAGGGTGATTACAGGAGTCAAGCTGAGCTTTGATCATGCTTCATTCTCTTCCTGAACGCTCTCTGATTTTAATGGCATTGGCTCATCAGATGCACCTGTCATGGCTGAGCAGTTTATGCACATACAAACATGCACTTCTAGTCAAAAGTTTGGAATAATTCTTGGTGCAAATAGCCTCGTGGTTAGCAAGTTGACATATAGCACCGTTGCGATTCTGGTGTCCCGAGTTCGAGTTCTGGCTTGTGCTTTTTTTAACGCTTTTTTTAATTTGCATTAATGCAAAGTATATAATCTTCTTGTGTCTGATATGTTTCCATATAATTTGTAGCCTGTGGCAATCCCACCCCTGCAAAGCGTGTGTCTGACAGCGCCGCTCCACAGCAGCGTATTGTGGGCGGAATCAATGCGGTGGAGGGGGAGTGGCCATGGCAGGTCAGCATGCATTTTTCTGGTCAGCTGTATTGCGGAGCATCAGTCCTCTCTGATGAGTGGCTCATTTCAGCAGCGCACTGTTTCAGCAAAGAAAGGTGAGAAATGTCAGGTAGACCTACAGTATAAATTGCTGAATATCAAAGTTTAATACCTTTTTTGTTAGCAGCAATGAGCTGGTCTTAATGCAGTTTGATCATGTGTGATCTTTGACGCTTTCAGGTTGGCAGATCCACGTATGTGGACGGCTCATCTAGGCATGCTAAACCAGGGCAATGCCAAGCATGTGGCCGAGATCCGTCGATTTGTTGTGCATGAATACTACAATGCGAGAAATTTTGACTATGACATCGCCCTTGTGCAGTTGAAGAAGGCCTGGCCCAGCAGTCTGGAACAATATATCCAGCCTATCTGCCTGCCAGCCCCTTCACAGACCTTCACTGAGGGACACCGCTGTTGGGTCACCGGCTGGGGCTACCGTTCTGAACAGGGTAAAGAGCTAAAAACATTGACAAATGATGTAACAGTAACATTTAAAGGTTTGGAATTTAATGTTTTGGAAAGAAGTCTCTCATGCTTACCAAGGCTGCATTTATCTGATCAAAAGTACAGTAATATTGTGAAATATTATTACCATTTAAAAAAACTGTTTTCTATTTTAATATATTTTAAAATATAATTTATTCCTGTGATGGAAAAGCTGAATTTTCAGCAGTTATTATTACTTCAGTCTTTAGTGTCACATGATCCTTCAGAAATCATTCTAATATGCTGATTTGTTACTCAAGAAACTTACAATCAATGTTGTCATATCAGTTGTCCTGCTTAATATTTTTGTGGAAACATTTTTTTTTTCCAGGAATCTTTGATGAGTATAAAGTTCCAAAGAACCGCATTTATTTGCATTTAGAATTTTTGTAAAACTCTAAATGGCTTTACTCTGTTTTGATTTGTCCTTGCTGAATAAAAGTATTCTTTTCTTTAAAAAAAAAACAAACACTTACAGAACCCAAACTTTTAAACAGTCCTCAAACTCGAAAAAAATAAGAGTCAGTTTCTCTTGTTTATATGTCTCTTAGTACTTGTTTTGTTTTGTTTTTTACAATATATGCCATATAAACAGCATTTTTTCCCCTCTGTTTATACAGATAAGGTTCTACCCACTATATTGCAAAAGGCAGAAGTTAGCGTTATAAGCCAGAGTGAATGCAAGAGAAGCTATGGTGCTATATCACCCCGCATGCTGTGTGCTGGCGTGCCCTCAGGAGAGCAGGATGCCTGCCGGGTGAGGGGAGATAACAACCGTTGGACTGGGTCCTGCTTTATGAACCGAACATAAGCTTAGTATCTCATTTCAGAGCATTATTAAAAGACTAGCCTTTCTCGTTGATGAAAGTGAGCTGTCTCTCTAGAGTTTTACATAACCAATTTTTGCTTCCAGGGAGACTCAGGCGGTCCTCTGTCCTGTCAAGCCCACTCGGGCGGCCGCTGGTTTCTGACGGGCATTGTGAGCTGGGGTTCTGGCTGTGGCAGACCCAACTTTCCCGGAGTTTACACCAGAGTGGCCAAGTTCATAGACTGGATCCAAAGACATATTCAAAACTTATGAAATGCACAGCCAATAAATCCACCTTACAATGAATTATGTATTTCAAACACTCAAAACAAGCCAGTGTCATCTCAACTGTTCCATAGCAAATATGTGTTACTTAATGGTCTGTCAATCAAGTAACATCATTAAAATACCTTTGTCTTGAATGAAAAATTTCTTGCAGTTTTTTTTCCCAGCAATTACAAATAATTCCTGCCAAATAAAAAATAAGTTAACATACTATATAATATATACATAAAAACGTTTTAAATTATTATATATTTAAAAAATGGCATATTGGCTGGACTTCCAGCCTGGTCATAGCTGGTTTGCAGGCTGGTTTTAGAGGTTTTTTTTTTTTTTTAAGCTGGCCCTTTTTGACCTTAGCAAGGCTGGGAGGCCAACTAACCAGCTATTTCAACTTAAACCAACTAATTAATATAATATTAATATAATAACTAGTAAATAATATTAGTAGTAAGTCCAGGCGTGGCCATACAAATGTGTCTGGCTTCTTGTCATTCCCTTAGCTATTTTTAGCTGGTTAAAACAGTTGGTTTGCGGCTTGATTTCGCAAACTACGGTGTCTTACCATATTATTTAAATGTATTATCTTAATTATGAACACACTGGTTTGAGTGCAAACAGTTACAGTTTACTGCACTCGTTATTTCCCTACAGTGCCTATGAACCGGAAGTTTCGCACATTCACAGAAAACCGCTTTTACTTCCGCGAATACAATAATTAGCCTATTAATGATTATTAACAATAGCATGTGAAGTAGTGCTTTAATATTGTTTTTACAGTCTTCGTCTTGTTGCTAGAAAAGGTCCAATTGTCCTGTTCATTCATTCATTAATCTTTCAAATAGCTAACAACTATGATAACATTCGTTTATATATGCACGAGCACCATGGCCATAATAATATACCGCAACACAAACAGTAAATACTCTCATAAGAAGGAAAATGTCTCAGTTTGGCTCAGGAATCGTTAGTAATCAATACAGTGTGCAGCACACGGGGATATATTGAGTCCACTTTGCTCTCAGGCTGCACGCCTCGCTGGCTCGTAACGTGAGACACGGGGGAAACAACAGGGAAATATTTCATCCACACCGACTCCTCTTAAACAAATATTTTAGCTATGCAATGATGTTTTTCATCCCCAGCAGACAGACCGCTGTAAGGATGCATTCTTCTCCGCGATTAAATTAATGACGCTCTAATCATGTAACATCAGACTGCCCATTGTGGCCCATGGCACACGCACACCACGGGAGAAGTTTGCCCACAATTTCTGTCGCACGGATGGCTATGTGGATTGTACCTGCTCATAGTGCTCCCTTTGTGCCGCGGTGCATGCTGGGTGCCGCGCAGCACCTGTTCACGGAGGGACACGGAGAGTGAATGCTCGCAGCGCCAGACCCGCTCAGGTCGGGTTTCTCCGGGATCGCACTACGTCCGCGGGCTGATTTCTCTGCCCGAGGTATTGTTCTGTATCGCTGCATCGGAGCCATAAGAGAGCGGGCCATGAGGACTTTTCCCAAAAACAGAAGCTGCGAAGTTTACAGCGTCTCTGGTTTGGGAGCCTGCGCCCCCGCCGGTGCACCTGCACAGGTAAGAGACCCTCCATCAGCACCGCGCGCGCACAGACACAGCGACTAGAGCGGATTCAACACTGTCATGATGCTTCGGAGCACTTTTGGCGTCTTATTTTCATTACAGTTGATTACAATGTATTTATAGGCTACTTATAAAATATTGTGTGAGGGAAACGTTGTTCAAACGTACGAATGAATATCTGTTTTTAGTCTCAAACTTTGATATAGGCTATTATTCCCGTTTTAAAGTGCATTAATTTGTAGCAGATAAATACAGGAATAGTAGGCTATTAATTAATGTATTTTAATTTATAGCTACGGGAAAATGTTATTTAGTAGCCTATGATTAACATGAAATGAAAATAATGTAATTTTCTTTACCACCTCATTTTACACATTTTAAGGACACATTTTATCTTAAAGCAAACAGGAATAAATTTAGAAATATACAAATCATATCTAATTGTAAGTTAGTCACTCGCAGTTGGTGCAAATGCAGATCTATATTCTGTGAAAATCGTTGTGGGAGCAACTACAAGTTTATTAGTTAGCCTATTTTTTAACACAAGCTTGCATGAATGTTGCGTATCAAATTAAACTGCTGACTCAGATTATATATGAAATTATACTTTTTCAGAATTGCCTTGTACTTTCAAAGGTCTTGTAACTTCTGTCTCATGGTGGTAATAAACATTTATAGTTGCATGAAGAACATTTAACCATTTCTTTTGACCCTTTCCATTCTTCAAAAGTTTCTTTATAGTGGACGTTTCTTTAGATTTTTACAATGTTCTTTACAGAACTGTTCACTGAAAAGTTCTATGGGGAACCAAAAATGGTTCTTCAATGGAATCGCTGTGAAAACCCCTTTTGGAGTCTTTGGTTTTAAGAGTTTCCAGTTTCTAATTAGTTAAACTGACGTGTTACAACTCACCCCATGTTACAACACTCCCCACTCTCTCCTATACAAACTTACAAAAGGTATTTTAAGCTCATTTCAGCTGTGATAATGAATTTAAACCTTTTATTTGACCACCGGGCTGCCTGTGTCTAAACGGTGGTCTTGATAGTCTCATGAATGTGCTTGTCAAAGATGGAGTGCTGACACCGCTGAGAGGGGCCGTGGGAAAGCAGACCCTCAAATTACGCTTTGTACGACTCCACAGGGGAATCCCACCAGGATATCCTAGTTCCGCGACCCCTTCCTTCTAATGAAAAGATGTTTAGAATGATGCGGCAGGAAGCCAATTAAATACGACACATAGGGTGTTGTAGGGTGACAGAAAGGTTGCGATAGTGATCATGACTAAGAGTAGTATGCTGTCTCAACAAGTGATGTTAAGGCAACGTTTCTCGACTTGTGTTTAGGAGGACTTTGTGACAAAACCCACCCAGACGTCAAGTCCATCTAGCAGCGAGTCTGACATCAAGAGAGCGAACTGCAGGGCATGGAGTAAGTGGGCACTGAGAGCCTCCCCCCTCCTCCCTCTCTCGGCTGCCATTGCACTGACTCTCCATTTCCTTGCATGTAAGTTAAGACCCTGTGCTGGAGAGGAATGCTGAGATTATGATCTGGTATGTTCCAGTATAGCTAGTCAAGCCTCTCATCCTTGGCCATCCAAGGAGATTCTTCAAGGGGAGCTTGAAAATGTTCTTGTTTTGTTTGATAGGCTATGCATATACACTGAGCTGCTAGATATGTTTTTAAATTCATATGATATATGTGATCCCCAAAAATACAGTGAAAACAGTAATATTGTGAAATATTAGTACAAATTAAATTGTTTTCTACCGTAATATATTTTAAAATGTAATTTATTCCTGTGATGGCAGTGCTGAATTTTTTAGCAGCCATTCTCAGCCAGTCTTTACTTTAGTGTCACATTATGTCATTCTAATATGCTGATTTTGGTGATTTCTTATTATCGTTATCAATGTTGAAAACAATTGTGCTGCTTAATATTATTTGTTGAAACTGTGAATAATTTTTTTCAGGATTCTTTGACAAGCAGAAAGTTTAAAAGAACAGCATTTATTCGAAAAAGAAATATTTTGTAACATTGTAAATCTCTTTATTGTCACTTCTCATCAATTTAATGCATTTATTGCACAATTTCTGAATAAAATGATTAATATTAATTCTAAAAAAGACCTTACTGACCCCCAAAATATTTGTAATGTATGTATTATTTTTAGGGCCGTCAAGTGATTAATCCCTATTAATCGCATCCAAAATAAAAGTTTGTGTTTACATAATATATGTGTGTGTCCTGTGTATATTTATATATAAATACACACACATATGCATGGATATATTTAAAAAAATGTGGTATATGTTTTCTGTTATTTATATATATATTTAAATCTTTGAAATATATATAGATGTATGTGTGTGTATGTATATATACATAATAAATATGCACAGTACACAGACATATATTATGTAAACACAAACCTTTATTTTGGATGTGATTAAACACGATTAATCGCTTGACAGCCTATTTTAGTATTTCACAACTTTTTTTGTGAAATAGTTTGCTTGAAAAATATCTGTGTGCTTCTGTCTTTTAAAAAAAAGCCACATGACTTGATATTTTGTTATATAATCCAACAGTACAGATCATTTTCATCAACATTTAAACTTTTGAAAGCATTTTAAAATGTTTTGTGTTGTCTCTGATTGTATCATCTCTTCATATAAATGTTCCTGTTCCTGCAGCCTCTCCATCGCTCTCAGTGTTCTACCTTGGAGGAAGCATCGAGTTCTCCAACCTCAGCTTCTCTCCAGACCTGGCAGACCCGTCGTCTACACAGTTCCGCCTCCAGTCTCAGGCGCTAAGCCATTACGTAAGCATAAACATACATAACAGTCTCTCTGTGCCGCCTTCGGCAACAAAGCCGGTTTCTCCGTGATCTCTCCGGAATGCAGCAGCTCTCCAGAGACCACTCAAGGAACGATGCTCGGCCCTGGCACTTTCAAACGCAAAGTCCGCCAGAGCTGCAGGTCCAGTGGTGCGCTCGTCCCTCATTGTCACCCTTTTAAATGTAAAGCAGGCTCTGCTGAGTCTTTGGCCGCTCCGTGGCCCTCTTAAATGTAAAGCCAGCTGTAACCGGAGCCTGGCTTGGTGTGAGGTGGCGCGGTGAGACCGGTTCCCAGAGGACTGCGGCTTTTCAGAGCCGAGGACAAGAACGGTGTTTGTGAGAGGGACAGGGCCCAGGCAGGCTGAGTGAGAGGAAGAGCAGTCCTTCAATAAAAACATTGTCTGTGGGCTCCCTCACACACAATCAGATGCTCTGTACCTCTTTGCTGAGAGGCTGCAGCCAGAGGAGAAAAGAAAGGTAGACCAGAGGACAGAGTAGGCCAGGTGAGAGAGAGAAAGTAAGGATTTAGGGCACCGAAAGAGAGCGCAAGAAAGTCTGGGCCAAAAAAGCCAGTATCATGGGAATGGTTGGCATTTGTGTCTACATTAGGCGTGAGATTAATAGAGGCCCTTGAGGAAGCCAGCCAAGTGTGGCTTCTTGTCCGGCGCGATGCTCTAATTAGCCTAAACGTAACCTGTGTCGTGGCTGTAATCCCGTTTAATAGCGAGCGAATGCGATTGTGAGAAGTGACGGCCTGCAAGTGTACACCCCTGCTCATAAAACTCGCTCTAAAGCCGCCGCCCGCCCCTTCCATCCAGCGCTTCGGGATGACATTGAGCCCCTGACAATGGCGCTGTTGTTGCCCAGAGCTCTTGTTGCTCAAAGCCAATCGCACAAGAACAGCGCTTTTGTGCCAAGGCTGCAGGTCTCGCCTGGGCCACTGATGTCTCACCTTCTTCAATGATGTCACGCCTTCCGTAGCTCTGATGTCACTGAGACGTCTCAAAATACTGTTTATACCAGGCGGAAACTTCTTGACCTTGGTAGATGTTATCAGCGGTTTGTTTACGGCTTTCAGAAATGGATCGAGAATGGAAATACAATAGCAGCTGATGTTTGTCATGGTAATTTTTGTGTGTGTTGTCTTTGTCATCTCTTTGCTTCCTTTCAATTGATGTGCCGTGGATCTAAGTTCTCAGAGCTGTATGATTCTTCACCATGGAGCTCGTATTACCAGCACTCAGGAATTATTGCATTTAGGTGAGTCTGTACATGAACTCAAATATCACAGTGTGTTTCTAAACTACATCAAAATGAGCCTTTTTATCCATTGCGTTTATTTGCAAGAATACAAAATTGTTTCTGATTGGCTAAAAAGTGCCCACATCTCTATTTATTTATTGCTGTTTTGCACTGACAGTTGTGATTTCTCGGGTTAGATTCATCAGTTAGATAGTAAGGACATTTTATGTCCTTGTTTTAAAAAAAAAGTCATTTACTGCACCTCTAATCAATGATAAAAAAGGAATAATAGAAAAATATAACAATTAAAAAACTGTGACACCACTTTGAACATTGACCACAATAATAGTCAAGTGTTATTTTAGTAGTATTTATGGTTACACTTTATTTTAAGGTGTCAGTAGTGTAGGTGTGATGCCTCATTGCAACTGCACAAGCTTAGTAGTCATTTACACAGCATCATTATTTGTGGGTTTCTATGTCATGCATTTGGCACCTGTTAATATATGAATTTCCCCCACTTGATTTAAATTCAAAGCCTATAAACCCATCTTGTTAAAAGTCATGTGTCCTGATGACAGTGAAGGAGTGGAAGGTCTTTGTGTGTACTACTGGAGTAAATTCTCTGCTCCTCCCGCTATTGCTGAGGAACTCCGGAGAGTGAACCCATCCCGGTTGCAACGGCGTCTACCAGGAACCAACAAGGTCCTTTTTAGCAGGAACGAGGAACGCTACTACATGGAGAGGGACGAGGACACACTGCGTCTGCTGGGTTAAGAGCATTTCATCCCTCTGTTTTTGTCTTTTCCAAAGTAAGGAAAACATCTTAACGTATGTTCCTGCGTCTGCAGGTTTGAATGCAGATAACGGTGGTGATGCCGAGGATGAAGACGATGAAGATTCTGATGACAAAGCGGAAAAAATAAAGAACCCAAACTCTTTACAGAGTGGCAAGTGGCAGTTGGGGCTGCAGGGTACAACCATAATACACTGTAAAGCCTGTTGAGTTTACTCACATGATTTATGAACACTGACTCATTTGAGTTGCCAAATATTGGTTAAACTAAGCTCTTCTGTATCCTCCATGATACATCGTACCATGAAGATAAACACAAGTAGGCCACGCATAGGTAAGGCAATTCAAATGCAACCATGTCCCATTAATCCTCTGAGTAAACTCTGCATGCAAGTCCTTCCACCAGGCAGGTTTTACAGTGTACTATCACTATCATACTATCATTCTGTCATGAAAACTCCTCTACAATCATTATTTTGCTTGTATTCTTGATTTATTCACTCATTTTGATCATGTCTTACTCTCATCTGCCTAACAGCCATGTCTTTTGACCTGTACGCTAAGTATGGAAACAATCGCACACTCAGTCTTGTCAGTCCGAAGAAGCCGTATTACCAGTGGAGGCTTCGGGTGCCGTCCGGTCACGTTGTGCGACTTGTCATTCTCACACTTCAAGGGGCAACACCAGGAAGCTGCTCTGCCAACAAGCTGTCAGCTTATGATTTCCTACTGCCACTTCAGAACAAGATCATCGCCAGGTAAGTGGGACAGCACTTAGAGAAAATCAGTTTTTGTCCATTTGCATCTTTCAACGTTTTTGTGTTATTGATTTAATTACAATACTTGGAGGGTTAGTTCACCCAAAAATGAAAAATTCTGTTATTTACTGGCAAAGCAAACCCATTTGTGATCTTGGATCACAAAGATATTTCGTAGAATCTCCATACTTTTTTAATGATGGAAACAGTAGCTGTCAAGTTCTAAACGTGACAAAAAAATAATAAATAAATAAATAAATATTGGAAAAAAAAGGAACACCTAAAAGTGGTCCTTTTATTTTATTTTATTTTATTTTATTTTATTTTTATTTTATTTTAATTGTTTTCTATTTTAATATATTTTAAAATGTAATTTATTTCTTTGGGGACAAAGCTGAATTTTTTTAATGTCACATTAAATCACTTTAATATGTTGATGCAATGTGCAAGAAACATTTCTTATGATTATCAAAGTTTAAAACAGCTGATCTGCTTAATACTTTTGTGGAAACCATGATACATTTTTTTTCAGGATTCTTTGTTAAATAGAAAGTTTAAAAGAACAGCATTTATTTGAAATAGAAATCTTTTGTAACTATATAAAATTCTTTATTATTACTTTTAATGCATTCTTGCTAAATAAAAGTATTAATTTCTTGAAAAAAATCCTACTGACCTCAGACTTTTGAACGGTATATTTCAAGTCTTCTGAATTCATATGTTTGTTTGTTGAAAGGAATGGACAGAATTTTGCTGAACACCTCTGGCGTAGCTTTCAGATATCATTTAAATTCAAATATGTGGCATCACGACGTTGCTCACCAGGTTTGATGTCAATGGCCAGACGTGAGCATGATATATGGCATGATTTAAATCAAATACCATCACAAATGCGATTTGAGCATACAAATAATATAAACTTATGTTGCTTTTCCCTCTCCAAAAGGATGTGATCCTCTTTACTCAATTTATGAATGCCATTTTTTTTTTTATACTGTCATTGTCTGAGTAAAGTTGGCTAAACATCAAACCACATCTCTCTTCTTCCCAGATGGTGTGGTCTGCCAATATCAGGAACATCCCCTGTAATGAAACTGACTTCTTCTGGAAACGTCATGCTTGTCACATTTTCTTTCAGTCGTCAGAGGCAAGGAGCCATCTTCAAAGCTTATTTCCAAGCTATACCCAAAACCGGTGTGTGAATTAGCAGTCAGCAAGAGATGCTATGATTTTAGTCATTAGTCTGTTCAGGAATCAGAAATGCTTTGGTTCTGTGTCACTGTTTCTGTAGAATGTGGTGGTTTCCTCACTGCGTGGAATGGCACGGTGACGTCTCCTTACTATCCTGCCTACTACCCTCCAAATGTTGACTGTAACTGGAAAATCAGGGTGAGCTAAGGCTAAAGTCTTTCCCAGGTATCCCATGAGCCTCTTCCCCAGTGCCCTGTGAACCCCATTCAGAGGCCTGGGATGCTCCCTCTTTGAGACAAGGACCGCAGGGTGGCTGCTGCTTTGTGTAAGAGTGTGTCCGTTGAGAGTCTGGTTTCTCTTTTAGGCTCCGTTGCCGGGATACCTTCTCTCTGTGACCATTATGATGCTAGATATTCAGGATTCACCGGCCTCAAGCACCTGCGAAAAAGATTGGCTGGAAATAGGCGGCGTCAAGTGAGTGTCATGTTATTCATGTATTCATGACTAGAAAATAGCTGACTTAAACTTCCCTATACAAGCTGTGGCTCTATATGCACTAGGTTTATAATACGTCCTTTGAGAATCATGTCAGATGTTTTGGCTGAACTGCTGGCATATTTGTGTGCGTGTGTAAGTTTTTCTTACGCTTCCGCAGACTCTGTAACCCAGTTGGGGACAGCAGCAGAAAGAGGATCTACTCTTCACCTGTCCTGCTGCACTTTCACTCGGATGAGTCTTTGACCCATAAAGGTTTTTATCTGATCTACAGGGCCTTCTCTCCTGAAAGTGGTGAGTCTTTTATGTGGTTTCTAGAAAAAGCATATTAAAGTGTTTTTTTCCCCTTATTTTGTAAGGGAAATGAATGCTATATGAAATGTGCAGTCATGGGACAAACACTTACAACCTTAAATTTTTACAATCTATAAAGTTGATTAACTGCAGTGATGTATTTTTAATTATTATCTATTTTAATTACAAAATGATAATAATTATGTCCCACATTTCAGTTAGAGCATGTTTTTTTCTCCATCACAAAAATAAATAAGCAAATAAATAAATGCATTATAAAATTGTTATAATTCCTTAAAATTGTGACATATAAGAAGTAACATAATTTGGACTGTTTCTTCCACGTAGTAGGAAAACGAATAAACAATCTCATTTCATTTGGTCAGTTTTTACACACATTTTAGTGCACTGCATTAAAGCTTAACCCTGTTACCCAAGTTACTGGGGTATGAATGACAAAAATGATTTCTGAAGGTTAAATGACTCTTAAACTAACCATTTGTTGAGAATAAAAATAGAAAATTACTTACATTTTGTACGGAGATTGAGGCCTGGTTTTGTTCCCTATTCCTTACACACTTATTTATTTTCCAAAAATAAAATTCTTAACCTATCATGGCATTATTTTATAAAGAATTATGAGCTAATTGAATCAAAACATAAATGTACACTTCATTAATCATGCTTTTTCTCCCATATTAGCCTGTCCGAGGCAGTTCCGCTGTGGAGATGGCAAGTGTATTCCTCTGAGGAAAGTGTGTGATGGAGAAAAAGACTGTTCTGATGGACGAGATGAGGCCAAATGCAGTAAGTGCATGAGTTAGATTTTCCATACATTCTTTTCAGCCAAGCATAGTTGTCTTATTTAACCCTGCTCTACTTTGCCATTAGACACGTGTAAAGCAGGAGAAGTTTATTGTATGGGTCAGTGCAGACCACACAGCCAGTGCAACACCGCATGTGGTGACAGCAGTGAAGAGAATAACTGTGGTAAGAGTGTCTTTTTATTAATCCTTAAGTAGATTTAATACTTCAGCATGCACAATTTCTCTCTTCCTGCATTCACTGATACTTAGAGATGTCTATTTCATTGCTACAGACGTGTGGAGAGAGTTTGTGGTAAGACCTGCCTATGTTTCAGTGTGTTTGTGTGTGTGTGTGTGCATGTATTCACCTATCTGTGCGGTCACATTAGTGAAAATCTACGTGCAAAAACAAGTATAAAACACTCACACATAAGTCACTTTCAAATTAAGCAGCTTTCTGTTGCTCAGTGAGGCAAAGTTGCTTGAGTAAGTTGAACATGAGCGAAATCTGCGCGGGGAACTTTTAACTCAAAACTCTCATTTGCGGATTCCTTTTGAAATGACTATTTTGCCTTCGAAATTTCACCAAGCAACGGTAATTGTGACCGTAATTGTCAAACTCGTTTCTTTTTGTGTTCAATTTGCCCACTTTTTAGGAGGTAAATGCTACCATATGTGCGCAAACAAAATCTGCCTCCCCAAAGCCTCAGTGTGTGATGGGATTGTGGACTGCAAAGACCGCAGTGATGAACTCAACTGCACAAGAGCATGTGAGTAAAACCCACTTTACCCACAATTCTGCTCTATTTCGTCATCTTTCCTTGCTTACTGGCCCAAAAATGCATTTGGACAGTCAAGCCACATGGATTTGAGTATGAACACATTCATAATAAACGCAAATGACGCGATCAGAAAGAAAACTATGTGAAATCTTTTTATGATCATAATATGTCCTCTAGTTCTTTAATTTTATCAGCGATGCTAAATGTTCTGTCTCTCTGATCATTGCAGTTTCTAAAGGATGCTCTCCTTCCTCCTTCAAATGTGCCAGTGGAAAATGCTTGAGTAAGATCAATCCGGAGTGTGACGGCATTAAAGACTGCAAAGATGGTTCAGATGAGTTGCGCTGTAGTGAGCATTCTCACAGAATTACATATTCACATCAAATTTATTATTATTGGCAGTTACATTTTTCTTGCAAGTAAGATTCTTTGCTTGCATAACAAATCCTACAAATGTCATGCTGTTCATATAGGTTGTGGCACGAGGCCCAGGAAGAGGGCAAAGATTGTGGGTGGCACGGATGCCCAGGCAGGCTCATGGCCGTGGCAGGTCAGCCTTCAGATGGAGCGCTATGGTCATGTGTGCGGGGGATCTCTGGTGGCCAGCCGCTGGCTCGTCTCTGCAGCTCACTGCTTTCAGGACTCCGATGCAATCAAGTGAGGTTTTATTCAGGCACATGCACTTCTGTTCAAAAGTTTGGGGTCAGTATTCATTTTTGGAAGATTTTACTTTTATTCAGCAATGATACATTGAATGTATCAAAAGTGATAGTAAAGACATTTATAATACATAAATGCTGTTCTTTTGAACTTTTTATTCATCAAAGAATCCTGAAAAAAATGCATTACAGTTTCTACCAAAATGTTAAGCAGCACAACTGTTTGGTACATTGGTAACATTGGTATTAACAAAAAATGTTCTAGATGTTCTAAGAATGTTCCAAGCAGCAAATCAGCATATTAGAATGATTTCTGAAGGATCATGTGACACTGAAGACTGGAGTAATGGCTGCTGAAAATTCAGCTTTGCATTACAGGAATACATTACATTTTAAAACTTACTACTTACTATAACTTACTATTTTATTTTATTTTATTTTATTTTATTTTTCCATTCCATCGTTCCGTTCCGTTCCGTTCCTGAATGTTGCAGGCTATTTACAGGGATAGTTCACCCAAAAATGAAAGTTGTCGTTAAATACTCACCCTCATGTCTTTTTAAACCTAATTAAGATATTTTTGATGCATTCCAAGAGCTCTCTGACCCTCCCGTAGACAGCAATGTACGATCAACATCCATAAACGTAGCAAGGAGATCGGTAAAATAATCCATGTGATATCAGAGGTTCAACCGTAATTTTATGAAGTTACGAGATTACTTTTTGTACGCAAAGAAAATAGAAATAACGACTTTATCCACATGGCGCAGCTGACACAGGCGCTAGGGTGATGTGGAGGAGACTAATTGTTTAATAAAGTCGTTATTTCTGTTTTCTTTGCGTACAAAAAGTATTCTTGTAGCTTCGTAAAATTACGGTTGAACTCCTGATGTCACATGGATTATTTTACCGATCTCCTTGCTACGTTTCTGGACCTTGAGCGTGGTATGATCCTTACTGTCTGTGGGAGGGTTAGAGAGCTCTCAGAATGCATCAAAAATATCTTAATTTGTGTTCCGAAGATGAACGAAGGTCGACATGAGGGTGAGTAATTAATGACAGAATTTTCATTTTTGGTTGAACTATCCCTTTAAGTCATTAGGACTCCAAATATGTGACACTCTAGGTATAAGGTGTTTGTTTATGTTTTGGCAGGTATTCTGATGCACGATCATGGAGGGCCTACATGGGCATGCGAGTAATGAACTCGGTCAGCAACGCAGCGGCCACCAGACAAATCCGTCGCATCATCTTGCATTCGCAATACGACCAATTCACCTCCGACTATGACATCGCCCTTCTTGAACTAAGCGCCCCTGTCTTTTTCAATGAGTTGGTACAGCCCATCTGCGTTCCTGCCTCCTCTCATGCCTTCACCTCCGGAACCAGCTGCTTTGTTACTGGATGGGGGGTTCTGTCAGAAGAAGGTATGGCACATTGTAGAAACTCATTCAGAACAAACAATTACTTCTTGTTGACCTGAAGCAAGACAACGTTAGCAACACTGTCTTGAAACACATGATTCATACGATGACTAAAGGTGAGAAAAACGCATTCTAAAGAAATCATCTTTGACCACACCCACTGAAAAATCCCCATCGAAATGGCAGTCACACAATAAATATGCTTCACATTTCCATGGTTCACAGAAGCGGAAGTCATCATAGTTGGGTAAACTTCTAAAATGATTAATAGAAACTACAAGAAATATCTTTATATATATTTTTTGTTCTCATTTGCCCCAATAGCAAAAGAAGAATATGTGCTAGCATTTCTATAACCATGCAAAAGAGGAACAAATATATTTAGAGAGAAATATGTCAAATTTGCCATCACTCCTTCAGCCATTCTATTGGAAAAACTAACGCAGCAGGGTTAACTGGTTTTCTGAAATTTAATGTCACGGTAATATAACACAAAGATAGTGTTATAGATGTACTTTAAATAAAAGAAAAAGAAAAGAAAATACTTTTTTTTGGTAAATATAAAATTAAAATTTGTAATTTTTTGCTAGATTTTTGATACCAATTTCATTGGTGCTTATTTTTGCTATGGAGATCTTATTTCAAAATGATTTTAAAACGCATGCCTGACTAAAAAGTTTTTATGTCAGTAAGCTTTAAAGAGCAGAAGGGTTTTAGAAATAAGTCAGATTATGCAAGTAAAATCTGTTGCAAACACCATTTCATGTCATTACATGCATTGTTTCCATCTAAAATCTTCTGATTTCAGGTGAATTGGCCACACTGCTGCAAGAGGCCACCGTTAACATCATCAGTCACAACACTTGTAATAAAATGTATGATGATGCAGTCACTCCCAGAATGCTTTGCGCTGGAAACATTCAGGGAGGAGTGGATGCTTGTCAGGTTAGTGTGTGCTTTTCTGTTCACTGCTTGTCAGTGTTCACCGTTCATATATTCACATCTGTATTCGCACAGGGAGACTCTGGGGGACCTTTAGTGTGTCTGGAACGTGGCCGGAGGTGGTTTCTAGCAGGCGTCGTGAGCTGGGGTGAGGGCTGCGCCCGACAGAACCGGCCTGGAGTTTACACACGTGTCATAAAGTTCACAGACTGGATTCACCAGCAGACGAAAGGCCAGGTGTGACTTACACACGCACACATATATTTACACCAGAGAACGGGTGATTGGCCCACACTCAGTTGCATGTGATCGAGATGCACCGGTCCAGCTCTCGTGGTGCCCAGACACACAGCAAACATCAACACCTCTGCATCGGAAGCAGTTTCCCACCAATTCCTGTTGCTCAGAGTTTGAAACCTCTACCCACGGTCTGCCAGCAGCTTCACTCCCCTCTTTATGCCCCAAACTCATAAAAACCACCTACAAACCAACTGTACTCTATAAAGCCTCGACAGTGGACTACTAGTGTAGAGATTGAGGAGATTATTTGCAGTGGAAAGAGTTCTCTTGGTAAGATTTGTGTTATTTGCATACAGTGGCTAAATATTAGTTTTCATTCATTTATTCATGTTAATGGAATCATTTTGATTTTTTTCATTGTTTAAGAATGATATAAAACCTCCACTTCATGGTCCTTTTCAAATATGTCCAACTGTGAAACTGACTGCATGTCGGAAATGATGACCAACATGAATTTTAGTCATTATTGTTTCTGTTTTGTATGTTTTTCTTATCAAAAATGATTGTTGGCTTCTCCTTCATTGGGAGAAAGCAGCGGCAGCCCCTAAGACTCTCTCTACTGGTCGTGATTTGACATTACATCTTACTCAGTACTTCTTTAGTTACGCACACTTTATGATCTGTATACCTGAAAAACCAGATGTAAATGTCAAAACTGAGCAAATGTTGATACTTTATATTAGATATATGAAAAATAGAATTATATTAAAAAGAGGTGCTACATTACTTCCACTCTGTGATCTGTTTTTATATTGCATGATGTTTCAATGAAGTGTAAATCATGCCAAAGTGTTTCTTACTTGTTTCTTTCTTATTTAATGTTAATATAATCATGGTTAATGTATGTAATATGTTTTAGAGGTATGCCAACATAAATGAGTCAGTTAAAACAGCAATAAGATTAAATATTCAGTTTTTTCTCTCTCTCTTTCATTAGCTTTTCTTTTGGGAAGAATACTGAATTAATCTCACCTGTCCCTGAGATTTTCAAGAGATCTTAAGCGATCTTCTCAAACTGGGCTCAAATGATTAATTTGAATTAAAATGAGAGATTTCAAACATTTCTCATTAAATTCTTCCAAGACCAATTATCTGAGCTTAATTGTGTAATTGACAATTGTCTCATTTATGTCCATTTTTATTTCACCTGAGGAATTTTAGGAGAAACATCTGAGACAAAGTTGACACTTAAAAGAAAGATATAACAGAAAGAGTGGTATCTTAATGCAAATGTCCTCTGTCTTATTTTCTATTAATTACTTTTCTGTTCGTTTGTATTAATTTCCTATATTTTGCTTTGTTAATTTACAAGCGGCATAATCAAAATTTCCGTTGATCTTCACTAGTATCTCTTTTTCCTCACTCATAGTCTCTCTGAAAGAAACCTCAGTTGTTTCTCCTCATGGATTCACTCTCCTCTTTTAAGGATTGCAAGGGTGGGATAACTTCAGACATCGTTGGATTTACAGCAATAAGCTTGTTTATTCTTGATATGATTGAAGAAGTGGAGGAGAGACTCAGGAGCGGTGCAGTACATCGGGCCCTGGTAGGTCACGTCAGTCGCGCGGGATGGGTGTGTCGATGAGCGTCACGGAAGCTCCGGTGGCAGTGGGAAATGAATAAATCCCAGCCCGCGGTCATAATGGGCAAGAGTTTAACTGGAATTCATGCGTGGTCCTCCTGCTTCAAGAGTTCATATACTCCGGACGATACCGAAGTTGATTGTAGTCCATGTGAAAGCAGGGTTTGAGGAGTTTGGTGTTGTAAGGTGAATTGATTCTCTGGAGTATTGGATCTGCAGTGTTTCTTCATAGGTGTTCATATCCAAGCAAAGGACCTCAAGCAAGACCAAGAGAATGTTCGATATATTATTTGTGATGATATTTGGATTGTCAGGGCGTGTTCTGACTAAAGGTAAGTATAATGAACTTTACTTTTATCATATTAAACATCTAAGCCATAGGCTACATTTATTTTTTCAAATACGCACGGTTTCATACTCCATCAATGCGAAAGGATGAAAGAACATTTTGGGAATGCTTGAGGATGTGAATGTGGCATTCCTTAGTCACAGCGCATCATTTGCATTTCATAATGAAGAGACTTCCATTCACTTTGGATAAACATACTAACTTGTTAGCATTTTTTTTATTTTTTATTTTTATTTTTTTGTATTCATGCCCAGTTGGTAATAATACGTATGCAAAATTACGCGCTGAATCAGATGTGCTACAATTTGTTTTTCCAAGACTATGGCAAGCCTATTTAACATTTACATTTATAATTTAAAACGAACTAGTATTTTTGTTACTAGTAGCATTTTCGTTTTATTAATACAACTGAATCCAACTAGACTATACAATTAGTCTCAATTGTCCAAACGACTTGTCTGAAAAGAATAGTTGATAGCTGAAACTCATAGCCTATCCCAATAAAATTTGATTTAAAAAATTGTACACTTTGTTACAGAAAAAAAGTAGTTAGGCTACTTGTAACTATTTTGACTGGAATGCTACAATCTAACGATCTGGTAATAGTCTACTTTTTGAATGAATAAGTGAAATGGAAATCAGAATGAGCGGGAAAAAATGCATATAAAAATTCACAACAGACAAAATAAGTTATGTGCACAATAGACAAAACACATATGTACAAGATAAAATTATAGAGATATAATAATTTACAAATATAATCGCTTATTAATAATACAAATAAGTTGGCTACTATTATAAAAACAGACATTAGTTAGTTTTAAGAAATAAATGGTAAATTGGCCTGCCATAGTAGGACAAGCTGTTTTGATAGTAGAGACCTCTCTGCTGTTACTTCGCATCCGTCTTTAATGTTTGGCCCCGGTTGAATCAGAGAGGGCGTTATTTCCTGAGACTTTGTGAAATGGAAGTTCTAATATAAATGACTTCGGGGTCATGACCACCGTGAGGCAGGAACCAGCGCTAATCAGGGTGTTATAGCTAAAACAGACCCAAGGGGAGGAAGCAGGGGGTGAAGCGATGTACTGTCCGCACTGCGTGATTATTAGTGCTTTATTGGACAACAATTCACCACTCACATCACAGGATGGAAAACTGAAATTGATTAATTGCCAAACATGTGTTTTAAGCATATGTCCCATCTGCGTGCACAAAAGCATACAGTTATGCCGGAAAAATGATTTTGTAAAATTAATGAGGTTTTAGAAAGATTCCTAAAAAGTTCTACAAACAAAATGCACCAATAAAACAATTTCAAATGAATGGCTATTTAAAATAATTTAATGAAATAATTATAATAATTGGATTTCCGTTTAGCTTATTCTTGTTAAAATTAAAGTTCTAGTTTGCAGCACCTTAAGGGTTTCAGCAAAGAACCTTCTTATCAAGAAACGTGTTCCTTTTATAGTTCTTAAATTGGCTTTATTATTCTTTGTGATCAATAAATTTAAGCACTTCAAATTAAGCAAAGAATTAAATTCCTTTGTAGGAATAATTCCTTTAGCCTACTTACTTTTAACCATTTAGAATAGCACTTATAAGACTAATTTTTAATAATCTATTTAAATAACGAAAATTTTCAGTAGCCTATTTAATAGGCCTAGTTTCCCAGTGGGTGCTGTTTTAGCTACTAATAATTTTACGAATCAGTCTTTAGATATGCTTTTTCTTCTTGTGATATTTAAGTTGTCACACAAGTAAAGACTGAAGAATGAAATGAATAAACACAAAAATGACGTAAATGCGTAGTGTTGATAACTAAAATAAAAATCATTTTTAAGTGCATGCAACATCCATTCAGTGTTTTAGGTTCTACATTTTTATTAAGCCCTTGTTTGTGTAACTGACCTTTCCTACGTGCTTCGCTGTTTAAACTTCAGCCTTATTTGCTCTGGTTCATTAGCGTTTATTCAAATATGTCGTGTAAGGTTTGTTGAATTTGGCAGGTTTTTGTGCCGTCATTAGTGGCAGGCGCTCTTGTTGAGGGTTTCTGAAACAGAACCTCAGCGTGTGGACAGGCTGATAACGAGCCTGTTTGAATCCCATGTGGGACTCGCTGTGGGAAAAAGTGCTTGACTCCTGCTTCCTTTTTTCATTGGTCTGACTACAATAGCATTTTAATGTATAGACGGCACATGGCCTGCGCATAGCCTGTGAATAATGGAAAGGAAATTATGCTGTAAGTTTTTTTAAAAAAAGCAATAAACAATGGTGAGAGCTGTTCGTGTTGTATAGACACGTCTGCATGGAGACGAGATGTTTAAAATCATTTTGAATTATGTGCCACCTTAACCCACAATTAAGTGTTTTTTTTTTCTAAACGGCAAAAAGAGTTGAAAGCTGGAGTATGCGAACACTATTTTTGATTTAGTGTGTATTTGTGCTTATAATAGGCTACATGTGATTCTGCATATTAAATAGGCTATTAATGTCACGGCATAACGCGGAAATGGTAAATCATTTTTATAGGCCTGCTATTCAGTACAAAATACTAAGTCGTTAAGTTCGATTTATGTTCCATTGGGCGTGCTGCCTTATTAATCAGATAAATACAATTACATTTTTGCATGAATTTGTGTAGCTACATATATTAGGCTACAAAAAGATAACAAGAAAATATTATCTATATGCAGAGTTGAAAAAAACAATTATTCTAGACTAATAGAAAACAAAGTAAAGAAGTAAAATGATTTTGATGATATTTTGAACTTAGTCTACAGAATACATTTTACGTTTATTTTATTTATGTTCTTATTTACCAACAGTAAAAAAAAAAAAGAAAATCTAAAAGAATAGGATGTATTTAGTTTTTATCATTATTATTGTTATTAAAAATGTTTTTAAACACCACATTAATGTGATGTTTTCTGATTATTTTCATTCAGTGAATCTCCTTTATTTAATCTATAAACATTGCCTTGTAAAGATCCTCAAGTATCTGTAGAGTATTGTGTGAGATAGAACTCAGGAATATATTCAGGAATAGTTCTATCTCACACAATACACTACAGTATCTCTGAACAATACTCAATTGACCTTCAATAACAACCTTGAAGAAGTTGTACTGTGCTCAGAAGCACCTAAAATATAACTCTATCAGTATTAGCAGGAGCTCTGAGTATGTTTCTATAGCTTTAGATGGCATAGTCCTGTTTTATGTAAGTTCTACATGGACTCTTGTCACCTAAATGTGGTCAATGTCACTCTGTAAAGCTTCACTTCAGCAACCTCTAACATGCCTTTCTGTTTTCTATCTGAAAGATACAGACACAAAAGGGAGGTTCAGTTCTCCAGTGTTGGATGTTACTGAAAAGCAGCTTATTATAGAGAGAAATCAGACACTTCAGCTAAACTGCAGGTGAGTGATTTGTCATGGTTAAAGGAGGATAAATCTTATGGTTAAAGGAGGAGGAAGTGGTTAAAAGTGGATCGTGAAGTTTTGGATGAGTCATGTATGGCTTTAAGATTAACAGAGGTGATACAGATATTGGTCAGGAGTAGAAGTTTGGAGTGAAAGATTGTAAAAAGCAAGCATTAAAGATGAGAATTGAGTGGGGTCAGAATCTTAAGAGCACACTGAAGATCTGGGATACATAATTTGATTTAAACCTTGAAATAATCAAAGTGCTTTGGGCATTTAAATGACTGAAATATTTAACATTGTGCTCTATTTCTAGGTCACTAACCAATAATCAAATTTGACCATTACCTCTTTTGTACAAAAAGTCAAAAGTTCATATGCTCAAGAGTCTTTCAAATCATCCTGGAGAACATGATCATCAGATTTTATGCATTTTGCGTGATGCTGTCATTAAAGGAAAACTAAAGCAAACAAACCAAAAATAAAAAATAAATCATAAGTCAACCATGAATCACGTTGACTGATCTGACTTCACATTCTGTGCTAGTAAAGCTTAGTAAAATGCAAAATAGAAGCATTCTCATAAGTGGTCCCAAACTTTTGGACTCCATTACATGTTGATTACTGAGATGATGATGTACTTGGACCATTAGGTATAAAGTTCCTTGTATAATCCAAACTTGATGTTTCAGGGGACGGTGGGAGCTCCATTGGGTTTTGCCATCAGGCGTCCCGAAAGTCTACCACGGCACCCAGATAGAAGAGACTCGATGCGGGAAGAAAAATAACCAGTACTGCAGCCACCTGACGCTCAGTCCTGTTTTTGCTCAACACACTGGCGCTTACCGCTGCAGGTACCGCCAAAAGCAGCGCAAACAGGCCTCTGTGTACGTCTACATCACAGGTAAGACACTTCAGGTGAATGCTGGAGCCCTCTCTTTCCAGCGTTGTGATAAATTGGGTACTTCCTTGAAATCATGTCGCCATCAAGTCTTCAACTATCATTTAATAGATATACCAAGTAAACGCAAAAGATATTAATTTAAAATATGTATATACTGTAACTGCTTACTATATAGTGCATAATAAAACAAACTGAAGATATTGTAATTTCTTTAAGTTGATAAACTGTTATTTAATAGTAATACATTTACATTTATCTGATGCTTTTATCCAAAGCAAAAGAGGAATATAAGCAATTCTTCTAGGAGTCAACACCATTTGTAATATAAAATGTCAGGTTTATTTGACAACTAAATTAGGAAGCAAACTAGAGAAGAAAAAAATAATAACAATAATACAATAATAAAAAAATGAATCTCTTTGTAACTGAAATATTTGGACATTTAACACTTAATTTAACACGTTATTACATTAAAGATTGGACATGAGTAGGTTAAGTGCAAATGCATGGTGTACAAGCTAAGCTATCAGGCTAATTGGGTATCTGTATGCTATGCTAGTGTCTTAGCTAACTAAAGACCTATTAACACCAACGATGATAAATATAATGATAAAGTTAATTATAAAGTTTTAATTTTCATTCTAATTACATAATGGTGATGACATAGAAATAAAGTTTTTCCCAGCTGTTGAACGATAAAAACACTGGCAGCCAATCAAAATTCACTCGACTTTAAAAAGTTGAGCATTTAAAGCAGAATGTTTAAACTAAAAAGAATGTTATCGTCCATTGATGCTGACACTAACAGTCTTCGTTGTTGGTGTGAATGGGCCTTAAAACAAAGTTTAAACAACATAACGTGATTTTGTAGGAATTGTAATGAGCCGCTAAAGAGAGTACCCATTAAACGCTGGGATCACTTGAGATCCTAGTGGAGACCCGATTTCCAGGGAGGACCCAATTTGTCACGACACTGGCCGTTTAATAGCTTGGCCATCTCACTGACCATTTCTGTTGCTTAAGGCTAAACAGGAAGCCTCAGGAAGCAAATAATACCTAAACACCAAGTGAGTGTCTGGCATTTTTTGTTTTTGCTCACACCGTAGGCTGTCCTCTCTCACTTTTGACTAAATTTAAACGATAATTTTCATTTACATGCTACCTCGAGGGGACAGAAATAGCCCCGGCTGTTGAAAGGCTCAGCTCTTGGGCAGCCTTTCCCAGGGTACCCGGCCTTATCTATCTCCCTCAGCCCGGCCGTCCGTATCCTGTGCTGCTCTGGGGGGAGGGACAACTTGGAGACGAGGATAGAGGATGCGATGTCTCCTTGTGTATGTTTGTTGGGATGCGTGTCTGTACATGGGAGTGGGCCCCTTAAGGGCATGCCAGGGCAGAAGAGACTTGGATCCTCCCTGGTCAGGCATTAAGGAAGGCTAAGAGGTGCCACAGGTCACTAGGTGCGGCCCCCGGTTAGCCAACAAGGCCCCTGAGGACCATCAATCGGTCTTGCGGCCATGTCCATTTAGCCTCACCCTTCGTCCTTTATATTGAATCAAAGCACGACAAGGAAGCATCCAGCAGTCCTTGGGGTACTTTTGTTAAAATGTTCAGAGATTTTTTTCCGTTCCTTTAATAACACCAGAGCTTCGAACAATGGGGCGAGCAACACCCAAAGCCTTTCATTGCCACAAGAATATTGCAACTGGGGCGAAAGTGTAACCGAGAAAACAACAGAGAGAGAGAGTGTTTGATAACAAGCGAGCATTCTCTGTGTATTTGTTGCTGACTCTAGATTTTTGTCAGCATCTACTGTTTGTATGCAGTGACTGTTTGTTCCTGACCTCAGCATTGGCATTTCAGATAGCCAGCGGCCATTTGTAAAGGTGCAGTCGGAGATCCCAGATGTGGTGTACATGAAGGAGGGAGAGCCGTTGGTCTTCCCCTGCAGAGTCACAAACCCGGATGCCAAAGTCTCGTTGGTCAAG